>JARBDR010000503.1:0-54979 GCA_029721355.1 Tegillarca granosa | reverse complement strand
TAGCTTTTGGGATTTTTTCCCCGAAATAGTGAATTTAATTCCTTCTGAACAGCCTCCAACGTTACATAAGCCCAAGCCAACCCCTTTTGATAGCAGCATTACTATGTCCATAGTTGTTTGTCACATGCTTTTTTCTAAAAACCACTACAGTAGCTCAATCGATAGAGTGCTTGCTTTGTATGTGGGAGGTCAGGGGTTCGAACTCCGGCCGGGTCTGACCAAGACTTGAAAATGGTTAGTGACTGTTCTTTCGCCAGTTTCTCTGCATTTAGAAATGAAAGTCACGGGGTCCTTCGGATAAGACCTTAAAAACAGATGACCCGTGTCATGGCGGCGCATTGCTTAAGCGCACTACAAAGTTCGAAATTTCTGGCACTTCACCTATAGCTGGTGGCATCTCGATATAAGTGACATATTGTTGACTGGGACTTAAAACCCATTTAATTAATCTATCTTCACTTAGGTTACCCTTGACATTAAAAATCAATACAAGGTATGACTTCAAAATAATAATAATAACTCAGTGACGGAAATTATTGAATTGTTTGTTTTTATTGTTTTTCTCAAGATTTGTATGTAGAATTCCGTGTTAGCATTCACCTTAAGTGTTAATCAATACATCAGGACCAATTTTTTTCGAATAAATTGAACTTGGTCGCTAGACCATTTTTCTTGAAAATACCAAGAAAGTTTGAAAATACACAGGTTTTTGAATACAGACTATGAAGAACGAAATGCAGTTAGGCTATTTACATCTTAAACATATTTTAATCCACACTATCACAAATTTTACAATATATAATGTCATGTAGTATAGAATTTAAACCCTCGTTCTTCGTTCTAATATGTGGTCAATATTTTGTTTAGCCTCGTACTATGTATTTGTTCATATAGACCAATATTTTTCCAATATAGTTGGTCCATATTTTGGACAACCTGGTCCATATTTTGGACATCATCGTCCATATCTCGGTCAGCCTTTCATATGCACGTGGGTTCAGAAGTTTCTATTCCACAGGTTTTGACAGATATTACATTGTTCTAAATGGACCAAATTGTAAAATATTAACATGTCATCAATGCATCTTATAAAATCCTGTTGATTGATTACGTTTGTCCATTTGTATAATAATATAATATTAGTAAATGTAAGTAAATTCTATACTGAACTACTAGTCCACAACCGGAAGTTATCTATTTAATTACATATGGTAATTCAAACTTTTATAAAACAAGTTTAAACTAATTGTAATGAAATGTTGTATTTTATAACGATAAAACTGCTTACGACATAGTTAACATCCACCACACAAACTGGACCGTTACATCCATCACACAAACTGGACCGTTACATCCATCACACAAACTGGACCACTACATCCATCACACAAACTGGACCACTACATCCATCACACAAACTGGACCGTTACATTCACCACATAAACTGGACGGCTACCTTCAACCACACAAACTGGACCACTACATCCATCACACAAACTAGACCGTTACATCCCTCACCACAAACTGGACCGTTACATTCATCACACAAACTGGACCACTACAATCATCACACAAACTGGACCGCTACATCCATTACACAAACCTGACCGTTTCATCCATCGCACAAACTGAACCGCTACATTCACCACACAAACTGGACCGCTGCATTCACACACACAACTGGACCACTACATCCATCACACAAACTGGACCGTTACAATTCACCACATAAACTGGACGGCTACCTTCACCACACAAACTGGACCACTACATCCATCACACAAACTGGACCGTTACATCCATCACACAAACTGGACCTCTACATCCATCACCCAAACTGGAACCGTTACATCCATCACACAAACTGGACCTGTTACCATTCATCATACAAACTGGACTGTTAAAATTCACCACACAAACTGGACCACTACATCCATCACACAAACGGGACCGTTACATCCATCACACAAACTGGGACCGTTACATTCACCACATAAACTGGACGGCTACCTTCACCACACAAACTGGACCACTACATCCATCACACAAACTAGAACCGTTACAATCCATCACACAAACTGGACCGTTACATTCACCACATAAACTGGACGGCTACCTTCACCACACAACTGGACCACTACATCCATCACACAAACTGGACCGCTACATCCATCACACAAACTAGACCGTTACATCCATCATACAAACTGGACCACTACATCCATCACACAAACTAGACCGTTACATCCATCACACAAACTGGACCGCTACTCCTCACACAAACTAGACCGTTACATCCATCATACAAACCGGACCACTACATCCATCACACAAACTAGACCGTTACATCCAATCACACAAACTACACCGTTACATCCATCATACAAACTGGACCGTTACATTCACCACATAAACTGGACGGCTACCTTCACCACACAAACTGGACTACTACATCCATCACACAAACTAGACCGTTACATCCATCATACAAACTGGACCGTTACATTCATCACACAACTGGACTGTTACATTCACCACATAAACTGGACGGCTACCTTCACACCACACAATCTGGACCACTACATCCATCACACAAACTGGACCGTTACATCCATCACCAAAACTGGACCGTTACATTCACCACATAACTGGACGGCTACCTTCACCACCAACTGACCACTACATCCATCACACAAACTAGACCGTTACATCCCATTCACACAAACTAGACCGTGTAGAACATCCATCACCAAACTGGACCGTTACATCACCACATAAACTGGACGGCTACCTTCACCACACAAACTGACCCTACATCCATCACACAAACTAGACCGTTACATCCATCATACAAACTGGACCGTTACATTCATCACACAAATTGGACTGTTACATTCACCACATAAACTGGACGGCTACCTTCACCACACAATCTGGACCACTACATCCATCACACAAACTGGACCGTTACATCCATCACACAAACTAGACCGTTACATCCATGATACAAACTGGACCGTTACATTCATCACACAAACTGGACCGTTACATTCATCATACAAACTGGACTGTTACATTCACCACATAAACTGGACGGCTACCTTCACCACACAAACTGGACCGCTACATCCATCACACAAACTGGACCGTTACATTTATCACACAAACTGGACCACTACAATAATCACACAAACTGGACCACTACATTCATCACACAAACTGGACCACTACAATCATCACACAAACTGGACCACTACAATCATCACACAAACTGCACCGCTACATTCATCACACAAACTGGACCACTTACTATCATCGCACAAACTGGACCGTTACATTCATCACACAAACTGGACCACTACAATAATCACACAACTGGACCACTACATTCATCACACAAACTGGACCACTACAATCATCACACAAACTGGACCGTTACATTCACCCACATAACTGGACGGCTACCTTCACCACACAAACTCGACCACTACATCCATCACACAAACTGGACCGCTACATCCATCAAACAAACTAGACCGTTACATCCATCATACAAACTAGACCGTTACATTCACCACATAAACTGGACGGCTACCTTCAACCACACGAACTGGACCACTACAATCCATCACACAAACTAGACCGTTACATCCATCATACAAACTGGACCGTTACATTCATCACACAAACTGGACTGTTACATTCACCACATAAACTGGACGGCTACTTTCACCACACAATCTGGACCACTACATCCATCACACAAACTGGACCGTTACCATCCATCACACAAACTGGACCGTTACATTCACCACATAAACTGGACGGCTACCTTCGCCACACAAACTGGACCACTACATCCATCACACAAACTAGACCGTTACATCCATCACACAAACTGGACCGTTACATTCACCACATAAACTGGACGGCTACCTTCACCACACAAACTAGACCACTACATCCATCACACAAACTAGACCGTTACATCCATCACACAAACTAGACCGTTACATCCATCACACAAACTGGACCGTTACATCCATCACACAAACTGGACCACTACATCCATCACACAAACTAGACCGTTACATCCATCACACAAACTGGACCGTTACATTCACCACATAAACTGGACGGCTACCTTCACCACACAAACTGGACTACTACATCCATCACACAAACTAGACCGTTACATCCATCATACAAACTGGACCGTTACATCCATCACACAAACTGGCCTGTTACATTCACCACATAAACTGGACGGCTACTTTCACCACACAATCTGGACCACTACATCCATCACACAAACTGGACCGTTACATCCATCACACAAAACTGGACCGTTACATTCACCACATAAACTGGACGGCTACCTTCACCACACAAACTGGACCACTACATCCATCACACAAACTAGACCGTTACAATCCATCACACAAACTGGACCGTTACATTCACCACATAAAACTGGACGGCTACCTTCACCACACAAACTGGTCCACTACATCCATCACACAAACTGGACCGTTACATCCATCACACAAACTGGACCGTTACATCCATCACACAAACTAGACCGTTACATCCGTCACACAAAACTGGACCGTTACATCCATCACACAAAACTGGACCACTACATCCATCACACAAACTGCACCGTTACATTCATCACACAAACTGGACCACTACATCCATCACACAAACTGGACCGTTACATCCATCACACTAACTAGACCGTTACATTCATCACACAAACTGGACCGTTACATCCATCACACAAACTGGACCACTACATCCATCACACAAACTAGACCGTTACATCCATCACACAAACTGGACCGTTACATTCACCACATAAACTGGACGGTGACCTTCACCACACAAACTGGACCACTACATCCATCACACAAACTAGACCGTTACATCCATCATACAAAACTGGACCGTTACATTCATCACACAAACTGGACCGTTACATTCATCACACAAACTGGACTGTTACATTCACCACATAAACTGGACGGCTACCTTCACACACAAACTGGACCGCTACATCCATCACACAAACTGGACCGTTACATTCATCACACAAACTGGACCACTACAATAATCACACAAACTGGACCACTACAGTCATCACACAAACTGGACCACTACAATCATCACACAAACTGGACCACTACAATCATCACACAAACTGGACCGCTACATTCATCACACAAACTGGACCACTACAATCATCACACAAACTGGACCGTTACATTCATCACACAAACTGGACCACTACAATCATCACACAAACTGGACCACTACATCCATCACACAAACTGGACCGTTACATTCACCACACAAACTGGACCGCTACATCCACCACACAAACTGGACCACTACATTCATCACACAAACTGGACCGTTACATTCATCACACAAACTGGACCACTACAATCATCACACAAACTGGACCGCTACATTCACCACACAAGCTAGACCACTACATCCATCACACAAACTGGACCACTATATCCATCACACAGACTCGACGGCCACGTCCATCACAGATATTAATCGTGTGCATTGTTTAACAATTACATTTCCCCGAAAGTTTTTAGCTTGCAAATTACACTGAAATTGATTTTATTTTGAAGATATTACATCAAAAAGAATAATAATAAATAAATAAATAAACAAAAGAATAAATAAATAAATAAATAAAACTCCGACTGATCAATATTATTTCTTTGAACTGAATATTACTTTGTAATTATAATACGAAATGGAAATTTCTATATATATGTTTATAAAAACAAGTGTACCAGAGGAAAAAACATCTTTGACGGACTCTAATGCACCTAATGCCTTAACTGACTTTCCGCGATTATTTCTAAAATGATAAAACTATAAAATTATTACCCTTGAGGATTCCATAATATAAGAGTTACCTTTTTAAAATACAACACAGACTGGATTAAGATCCAAGAGAATTTTTTTTTTAAAAAATGGTTTCCAATTGCAATTGTTTCTGAAAAGATGATTTTTGAAGGTTTTTTTTTTAGGTAAAGGAAATCATGGTCAATGATCTAAATTCAGACTTGTGCTAGATGTTTTGCATAGTGCTCGACAAACAGCTGTCCTCGGATAAACAGACGGACAGCTCATTGACATAATATCTCTGCTTTTTAAATTTGGATACAAGTGATTAATAATTATGATAGATACCATTTACATGCCGGGTTGTTGGTATATCAAATATACCGTTATAATTTTTTGAATGTCAGCATTAAACTTTCAATTAGGGTGCATGGGGGGACATCTGATAGAGTTTTATTCATTCACTGCATGTGTCTTTTTAACTTATTCTTGTTGAAAGTCAGCAATACTATATTTAGTAGTATCAGTATATTGATATACATGGTATGGTTGGGAGGGGCCGTGGTGGTCGAGTGGTTTACTGAGCGGCGTTGTACGGCTCACGGCGCCTGTTTCAGTTCTCACTTACGCAGGTGCTAGTATGATAAATTTGTCAGTTTGTTTACCAAGATCAGTGGTCTTCCTCTGGGCAATCCAGTTCTCCCTACCATTTAGAACTGACAGCTGTAAATGAAAGAATCTTAATGGGGCCTTAAATTAATAAACTTTATTCCCAATAAGTATTTGTTTCTTTCTTTCTTTCTTTTTTTCTTTTTTTATTGATCGTTAATTCGCATTCTTGTGTTGGCTGTTGTCAAATGCAAATTTATATATATATATTTATTTTAATTTTTTCAGTTATCAATTTTATTTACAATATACACAAATGCTACATGGGAAGTCAGGTCTAATATTTGTATAAAACTGAAAACTGGACTAAAGATCAACAGCAATAAGCTCGATTTGTTTGTTATAAGTATATTTCATATGAATTGTTTTTGTTGACATGTATAATCAAAATAACAATTTTCATAACATTAATAAACCCGACTTTTGTATTAAATAAAGACTAATATTGGAAAAATTAATATTTAATGAAGTTAATATTTGAAAAATTTCAGAAAAAAAACAACATTCAATTTTTGTTTATAAAACTTTCTCTTGGTACTGATGTCATCAGTGGCCGTATTGTAATAGCTTAGAGGACCATTAGTCAAAAGACTGGCGAGTCCTACGGATTTTCTCGATTGAGTTAAGTGATAATCGTACGCAATAGTTTTAATTCAAATGGATCCATAATAGAAATACATGTAAGTACTAGGTATTTTGTTTTTTAATTTTATATTTCTTAATAACTGTTTTAAAAATTAATTTGCAGTTTTTCTATCATCTCAGATTCTCAATACAACACATGTATAAATTACTAAAGCATATGTTTCCATGTGTTTACTATAAAAAAGATCATTATTCTATCTTCAAAAACCTTTTGGTCATTTTGTTTTTTCAAACACAAACGCCGCATACTTGTGTGATTTAATGTTTTACCATTAAGCAAAATTTTCAGCCCTCAAAAATTTGAAATTTATTTAAAACTAAGGTTTGTTCCCTCATGCAAAGCATTCCTTAGCTGGATTTGGATTTATATAATTTTGGAACTTTAGATTCATTATTTTCAACTGTTTGGCCTATGTTTTTTATCTATCAAAATTTTCGGTCTTAGTGTCACTGATGAGGGATGAATTTCCGAAATGTGCACATCTGGCACATCAAAATTTAAAAGGTATTTGTTATATATTTATTACACCTGAGCGGGTACCCTGCTGGTGGAGTAAAACTCCCCGAGGGTATCCATAACTCAGTAGGCAGTACTTTGTGCTGTCAGAAAATGTACCATTTATTTAAATTTTCAGCCCTCAAAAATTTGAAATTTATTTAAAACTAAGGTTTGTTCCCTCATGCAAAGCATTTCTTAGCTGGATTTGGATTTATATAATTTTGGAACTTTAGATTCATTATTTTCAACTGTTTGGCCTATGTTTTTTTCTATCAAAATTTTCGGTCTTAGTGTCACTGATGAGGAATGAATTTCCGAAATGTGCACATCTGGCACATCAAAATTTAAAAGGTATTTGTTATATATTTACCCCAAAATTATTTCTAGTTTTTTTTTTAAATTTTAAATGGTGTTAATTTTGAATTTTATGGTTTTTATATAATGCACAAAATTGTTTTGAATTACACTTGACATCAAAATTAACAAATTATTATTTTTAATATTTTTTTTCTTTTCTTTTCTTTCTTTTTTTTTCTTGAAATCTTCTCTTTTGATATATAGGGCTATTTTGAACAACATTCATTTGAAAAAAAACCTGGGATGGTGCAAGTTAAAAATTGTGTCCTACATGACTGTAATTGTTGATAAATTGACGTTTGATCAACACTTTTTGTAAATAATATGATAATTTTTTGTCACATAATTTACAATAGGTGTTGCTCAAACGTTAAAATATGAGTAACAGTTGCTGCTGAAATCACTCCAATTATGAACATTTTATCGAAATCTGAAAAAAGTTCAAATACTTCTTTTTTTAAAAAACAATAAAGAAATATGCGTTAGCGTGCCGATAGTTAACTTAAAATTATATATGAGGTAAACCAAGATATAAATATCTAGTGCTTAACAGGGATTTTGGTTCTTTTGTAAAACACCATACAGACTGCAAACAAAAATATACTGAAGATACCATCAACAAAATGTTACAGTTTTTGATAGACAACATATTTGTTGGTTTGGCAATATAATTTTCCAACAAACGATCGGTATACCAATAGACACAAACTGTGCACCTTTGCTTGTTGATTTGTTTCTTTATTCATATGAATCAGAGTTTTTACAGAACCTTGTCAAATCTGGAGAAAAGACTGTCGCTAAATCATTCACCTACACACACAGATATATAGATGACATTCTATCTCTAAATAATCCCAGATATGGAGAATATGTGAACGCCATCTATCCAAGTGAGCTTAAAATAAAAGATACGACGGATTCTCCATTTTCTGCTTCATATTTGGACTTATAACTCAAATATGACACCCACGAATGATTTCATCTGAAGCTGCACTACAAACGTGAAGACTTCGATTTTTCTATTGTCAACTTTCCGTTTCATTGCAGTAACACCACTGCTTCTTCTGCATATGGTGTATATCTTATGGTAGAGGTTCTTCCCACTATGGGGACTTTCTACGAGGAAGCAAACTGCTTACAATTAAACTGCCGACGCAAGAATATTGCAAGCCTAGGCTAATCAAGGCCCTTAGAAAGTTGTATGGCCGTCATCACAATATTGTTGATAAGTATGTAGTCACTGTATCCAAACTTATACTGGATATATTTGACTAACCATGATTCTTTGTTCATTTCATTCTCAAATCTGACTTGCACGTGACGGGTGTAACTAGCTAGACAGGAGGTGCTTGCCCTTCTGGAGTACCCGGCTTCACTTCCTTGATGGAAGTTCACGTGTATAACTACATTTGCCAGCTTTCAAAGTTTTTACTTTGTTTTGGGAATTGTGATTTGGATAAGGACTGGCATGTTTGAGTTTTATTTTAAATGTGAATTAATTACCATATTGGTTGTTTTGGTTTAATACAACAATTAACTTTATAATTTTGAACTTCAACAATATCCAAACATTTGTTCTTTCCTCTCAGAGATTAAAACGTATTTGAACTTTCAATGAATGTCAATTTGACTTCGGCATTAACGGTAACCTTTATTGTCCACCTTTGCTACGCTTAGAACTGATACTCAAGAAGAATTGCATATTTGTATATTAAATTCAGAGGTAACCCATACTACAATATCACCACTACTGTTAGATCATCTCTACACTTTATTACTTTAACTGGTTTGGTCAGAATATTTTCAAAGCACAATAGTCGAGGTAGTAATCTGTTTTATTTTGAAAAATAAATTTCTTTCAGAAGAGTGATTTTGTCATGTCGTAACTTTTTTAATTTAATTTTTATTCAAAAAATTATTATTTGACAACAATAAACTTTCGGATATTACATTCAGAAAATTAAAAATTTAATAATGTGTCAATTAACGTGATAGAAACAACAATTATTCTTCAACTCTTCGACACAATGATACTACGTTGAAGTCATTTAATTGTGGGGTGTGTTTGTGAACAAAATTGTAGGCGTTTGTTTGTTTTCTAGATTGTCTCCGTGAAAACAACCCCATGTTTCATTTCGACTGCACGATAAAACTGGATTAACAATAATCCACGAGTAGTGTATGTGAATTATTTTCAAATTCCAAAATTCAAAAAAAAAATAAAAAAATAAAAAAAAAAATATAAAAAAAAAAAATAAAAAAAAAAAAAACCGTTTAAGGCCAACGCTATCTTTTGTCGTTTGGGTTGCTCTTGTGGCCCAAATTGTTTTAAAATTAGTTTGTTACTCGGAATGAAAAAGTCATGAAATAATTTTAATTGATTAAATTATTATTGTACTTTATATATAACATACGGATTAAGAGGCTACTGTTTAAATAATGCAATGTATTTTAGATATAACATTCGGATTAAGAGGCATATAGCCTATGTTATTTTTTAAACGTCAAGATTTTGCACGGCTAACATTACTCGCGTTTTTGCGTAGTAAAGATATCGATTTATTTAGGATTTTCAAACACGTTCTTAGCCAATTTAAAAAGGGAAAAACCGTTAGCCATATAATATGAGGCCATAAAGTGTATGATACAAAGCAATTAATGTACCAGCAAATATCTATTTTAGACTATTTGTTTAACTAATAAATATATTTATTTTATTTTATTTATCAGGATCTCGACGTACGTTCCCTGATGTGACCGCATCGCAATGTTTATACTGGTCTTTATAATTGTGTTTGGAGATTTGCTGTACGAAACGACAGGTAATATAAATACTATGTAAAACAAAATAAACGGGTTTTAATTATTATTTATTTATTTATTTAGACAAGTTTATTAAACAGACTGTCGATTATTAAATCTAAAACAAATTCTAATTAGTACTTGAACTGAGATTCAAGTTACTTTAAATATTAATTTGTCGTTTGGACAACAAAATCATAGTGTTGTTTTAACAGTTGGGTAACAACAATTTGCAATGCAAAACAGTAACGATGATTTGATGATAATATTAAAAATAAAACAGAACAGAAAGAGGTAAAACAACATTAACTTTTTTGAGACAGAAATTAATCAATTTTTGGTTTCTTTATTCACATTGTCCAAAAATGGTAAGCTTACTATAATCCGACCAACTCAATGTGTCAAGGTCAGTTAAAAATAAGAGTCAATAAATCAGATTAATCACTTACAAGTAGACTTAGATTTTGTTGTCCTAACGAGAAATTAATGTTTATACTTGCCTTTTAAGATAATGAATTTCAGTTGAAATATTAAAAATAATTTATTAATGTTTCAATTAATATTTGAAAATTAAAAGTATAAAAAGGAGCTCGAAAATTAAAGTCGTTCAATTTTGCAACATAACAAATCCCTCTGCTCCAACAAAAACCTGTCCTCATGTGTTCGAACTATCGCCTATTACATCTCCTTTATCCGGAATCTCCATGTTAAAAATTTGAATTTGAATGTTGTCGGCTATTATTCTTTTTATCCGTTAACACTCGCAGTTCATCACCGAGATTTTAAATTTTTGCTAATAATTGTTGTTTTTCCACTTCTAATTTTTTAATTTCCAAATTGGCATCACTTAAATTTTGCTGACATTCTTTTATTCCTCTGCCTTGTTCCCGATGCAGATTATAAATTATACTAATCACTTTGTCCTGTCTATCCTTCTGCAATCGAATTTGTTCCTCATTTTTCCTTGTAACGAACCGTTTTCATCATATTCCTATTCTTTTGTAGATTTGACACCTAATTCCTCAAGTTGTTAAACTTTATATGTATAAAGTTTCATCTTACTAGTTAGATTTGCAACAGTCTCGGGACTTTCCTTTTTAAGCTTTTCCAGTGACATTTTGTGCTTGACAATTCTTGTTTTACACTACATGCATTGTCTGTTATATCATTAAAGGCTGTGCTCCTTAAATTTGAAAACGGAAGCATCGAAAGATCTCTTGTTATCATTATACCTTATAATTCTTCCTCTTTGTTTCTTCTTTTCCGATTTTTGTTTCCGTTTAGTTTTTTCCGTTTATACTCTAATGCTACTCACGTTTTGTTCAATATCGAATCTACATATTCTAGCGTAGTGTCCAAAATTTTTTTCTGAAACACATCATTTTAGTTGCAAAACATTGCTGCACGTGAACCTTTTCCCATCTCCCCACATGATTTTCGTTGGATTCTTGGTACAATCCACTGAAGACCATAGATGGCGGCAAAGTGATAAAGTCAATTAACGTGAAAATATTTTGACTTAAGACTTCAATACTGTGTTGTTTTATAAATGTTACAAACAACATGTTTACTCAAACGTTGTATTTTTTATGTCAAAGTTGGAAGATCTGTCCATCTCGTACCAATCTTTAAAGCTTGAATTTTAAAGATTTTAAGATTCGATTACAGTAGGACCTTTAAGAATATCTATTCAGAGTTGTATAAAAATGCACAATTTGGACATTTTGTCTGACTTTTCCAGCTTATTCTATTCTTATAGAATTTCTTTTTAGCTGTATGTCCTGCCGGCAGCTTCACAAACTCGGAAAGTGGGATTTGTTACTGGTATAAAACGGCAATGACTGCTGCAGCTTGTAACGCTTCATGTGCTTCGGAGGGAGGTACAGTCGGCGAAATTCCTGACCAGAAATCACAAGTGTTCCTCATGCAATATTTTAACAGGTATTATTTTAATATTACAGATATATGCATATTATTACATATAAAATAAAACACAAACATACCAGTCCATGTCCAAATCACAATCCTTAAAAACAAGTGAAAACTTTGAAAATCGGCAAATTTAATTGTACACGTGAAATTCCATCAAGGAAGTGAGGCCGGGTGCTGTGGAAGGGTAAGCACGTCCTGTCTAGCTAGCTACATATATTTATATATGTAAAGCATTGTATCTGAAATATTGCATAGTATCTATGACTTAGTGTAAAACAAAGGTTGTCTTAGAAACAAATAACTTATATACATCAGACATAACTATCATTTTTATCTGTCCACAATTTAATCACCAGTCAGTTTTATTCTAAAACAAATCTAGTATCTCATGTATTGTCATATGCAAAAGTATGATATTTATAAACCAAAATATTTTGAATGTCGCATTTGTCAACTATTGTCCGATGCTAAATTTTAATATTATATTGTATAAAAATTCAAAAGCTTGCATAGGACTGTATTATTACGTATGCGAATAGTGGTTTAAAGTCACTGTTTAATTACAACACGGAAAAAGGTTTACGGGCACAAGTTTATTTAACTTATGTTAGCTACCGGACGCGTTACGGAGATTATTAGAATATTTTTTAAATCTTTGAAGATATGAACATTGTGATTTTCTCTTATTACTTAGGATTTTGACAGTTTTATACTTATTTGCGCAGTTTGAAATTTACATACTATAGGCACCATCTATCGTGAAGAATAATCTTTTTTTTTTTTTTTTTTTTTTTTTTGGAATTTTTAAAATGTATAAAATCTACTCACCGTTATTGTTACGAAGTACATGTCGTCGAACATATTACTGTGTGAAAACCCGACTTTTGTTTACGTACATTCGAATCTAATGACGTTAATATATCCGATCGAAAGTAGTACCCTAACAAATTCACGCAATCTTGTATCAGGCGTATGGCTGATAAAGTATCTACATGAAGTATTAGACAGACTTGTGCCATTTACACAATGAATGTATTTAAACGAAATACGTTGTATCTGTAATATCCTCGGCAATTTATGGAGTTTCTCTTGACAAGGTATAAGACGTTACATCATAACCTGGCTCTAAATTCTGATGATGATGCTTAGATCAATTTGAGAATTTTAATAATAAATTGCAATGAAAACTTCAACAAACTTTAAACGCTGAATAGGTATTATTGATTAGGGAAGTGAATATTCATTGAATAACAGAATAGAGATAAAATCAGGTGTTTCGGGAGGTTAACCTATTACTTTTGAATAAACTTTGTTGTCCTTTTATATTAAAGTCTTGGCTCCATCACAGGAGGAATTTGGGTAGGAGTAAACGACATCGACGCAGAACTTCATTTCAGCACTTGGGATGGATACCCACAATCATACTTTAACTGGATGGCAGGTCAACCAAATGGATACCCTTTGTATCCAGCAACGGAACAAGATTGTATTGCGATGTTTACTGCATATAACTATACGTGGCAGGACAAACCATGTAGCGAAAGCCACCGGTGTCTGTGTTCTTACCGTAGTTGTAAGTTAAAAACCATAATAGTGCTCAATTTAGGCTTGTTTTGTCAACCTGGTAATGGTAGTCACCGTTATGTGAAAGAACACTACGTATACTATATATTTAAATTAATTAAATAAATAAAAAGGATAATAATAATAATAATAGTAATATCAGCTATTTTACCTAAAATTTCTTTACAAATATCTTTATAAATCTAAACCACAGGGGTCTTCCTCGTGTACCAGATATCTTACGGGTGATATTTAAGGTTTTTCTGACCAACTCAGAAGGCAGCACAAATGACATATATTATAGGCTTTTGTTGAGTCTACAATGTATCCAAACAGTTTCACATCAAGGTCATTTTCCTAGATTCGATTGAGCTATTATATTAACGCAATATCAATTATAAAAAATAAAACATAAAATAGTAGCGAATAGCCAAAGAGTAACTAAAACTGCAGTTAAAAAACAGAACACGAATATTAATGAAAACCAAGCAAACCAGTCCATTTACAGATATTGAGAGGACTACTAGTTATATAAAACATTTATTAGAGAGAATGATTTCAGAAGTGTGAAAAGAAAAATTATAAAGCAAGAGTCCCATTGTATACACATATCTGATAAAAAAAATCGAATTAGTTGCTTGATTGATAAAAAGTATTACCAAAGTAAAGTCCTAATTAAAATATAGCGAAAATAGTCAAAATAGTATAAACATAAACAATATATAAAATAAAATAACGAAATAAATCATAACCTTTAACTTTAATCTCGACTCAGTGTTGTATGTCATTTCATAAAAACACCACAGTGTCAAAGATTTGTATAAGATCATATTAAGATAAAGCATGACAAAGCTTATCACACACACACACACACACACACACACACACACACACACACACACACACACAATTATATCAATATATATATTAGTTTTTGATATAACGATTTTTTATGTTTACTTTAATGTAAATGAAATTATTCGCCGAGACAAAGATTGCACCGGATTAAGTTTATCATTATAAATATCAAGGTCGCTAATGTATGGATCGCGAAAGTAAAAACAATTAATAAACTTATTATCTGAGTTTAGTTAATTTAACTCAGGTAAAATAAATGTATCATTTAGCAAAATTTTCAGTTTATCGTTTATAATTCTATTTGTAATAATGTATTGCAAAAATTGTATTAAAAAATAAAGGATATTTGACCAAACCACTCGGTGAAAAGTTCGAGAATCATCTGTAATCCGATCAGGAAGTTCTAAAAATAATAACATATCTGCAATTTTGTTTTACCAAAATAATATTTATGTCAAAATGACTTGATGTCAGTACCGGGTTGACATGAAGCCAGACTTACTCATCTACTGCCGAAATGACTTGATGTCATTACCGAGTTTACTTGGTGCCAGACAATCATCTAATGCCGAAATGATTCGATGCAAAAAGACACGCTGACATTAAGGCAGTTTTAATTCATTTATTTTAGTTTAATTGAATTTTTCAACAGTTAAGTTGAATTAGTTAATTTTTTTAACCTTTACACGACTATTTTAGAGATTTTTTTATATCTTACTACAATTTTTATTTCTCTTATTTTTTATTTTATTACTATTTTTTTTCTTGCATGAAGCCAAGGTCGAGGTCGAGGACATTATCCCATTCAAGAAATATGTTTGAAATTTGTTATCTTAAGCACAAATACAGTTTGTGACGGGCATTTTTAATGTTGGTGTTTTATTAAAAACAGGTTAAAAATAAAGTTTACTGTTTGATTTTTTCAATAAACCTTATATTTTTAAAAAAGGAATAATAATTTTCTGTTTTTGACTTTCCTATCCTATAAAAATATTTTACCGAATGGGTCTGCAGCGGAGAAGGTGTAGAAATGACTATTTTGTTCATAATGTTTTGGGTGATTCAAGGAACTTTCTGTTTGTCGAATGTAAATGTTGGCTTTGGTCATTTAAACGACGTCTGATGACGTCACGAAATCGATTTGTTTAAAACACTGCAATTTCCATCAATATGATCTAAACATTTTGTAAATGCCATTCTGAACGCGCTTGATCGTGTTTTTTAACATTAGAATTATTGACAACTGAACGGAACATTATTTCATCTTGTTTTATCAATCAAGTCATTAGAGATTTATTAAGTAATTAATAATTTTTTATTTTTCAAGTGAAATTTGTAAAATGAAAATTGTTGCGTTTTAGTTTGACCACAGAAAGTACATATTTTTAATTCATTTTCAGCATCTAGGTGCTTTTGTAATGGTGGCATGTCTGCATTGACGCAGGAACAGTTTGATGAAATTCTTAAAGACTTACAGGTGGATAAAGACTCCACAAATGCATGCCAAAAGGAAACTTATATCGGCCAAAGACGACCGTCCATCAGCACAAACCATCGGTTATATCGGTATCATTATCATTGGGGTAACATATAGTTTACCTATATTACTGGATGTCCAAAGATTATGCCAAAAGAAAAAAATAGCTGATGCTTAAAATAAAAGACATGGTTTAAATTACAATTTACAGTATAACACAAAGTATAAGGAAAATGATTATTGTGAAAAAATAAGCAACTTATATTGGATTACAACTCAAATTATTCAACGTAAATTTTGTAATAAGTGAAACAGAAATAAGGGGTGATCATCATGAATATTCAAAATCGTGACCTTATATCTAGGTAAACTAGGAAGGTGCATAAGGGATATTTTGGACATGTTGAATTTGTTATCTTAAAAAATGCATTAAAATTGTTCTTTGCACAGAATTAAAGAAACTTTTTGAGTAAGTCTGGTTATTTTTTCCCATTAGATCAGTAAATTTTACATGGGTATTTTATATTTTTAAATGATTTCTTTTAAATGTAGAACTCTGTTCTCCAAATTAGTATAAATATGCCGAAAACCACATCCCTCGGTCTACTCTATAAATAAAAACACGATTTAAATAAAAGGATAAATTAAAATAAACATTAAAGAAAATAGTATGACTTTTACAAAATTAGTTTTGTTTATCAGTTAGTATTGCCTTAACCAATATTGTAAATTGTGTTTTAGCAATAAATTATTATTATTATTATTATCATCATCATCATCATCATCATCATCATTATTATTATTATTATTATTATTATTATTATTATTATTATTATTATTATTATTTTCTAATATCATTAATTTATTCGAGTTTCTTTGGTTACATTATACATCCCTGACCGGTTGCAAGTTCCAGTGTACACTTACCTCCATCAAAACAAAGCACATTTATATGTAAGTGGTTTTTTTTTTCACTTAGGACCCCTACGGTAGCTCATTTGGTAAAGTAATTGCTATGTACGTGGGAGACCGATTCTAATAACGATTTGAAAGAGGTTAGTGACTGTTCTTTCACCAAGTACTTGACATTTAGAAGTGAAAGTCACAGGTACCTTAAATACCGATGCCTCTTGTCACGGCAGGCGTGGCACGTTAAAGGACCCTCTCTACGCATTGCCCTAAGCGCCCTACAAAGTTCGAAGTTTCTGCCATTTCACACCTTTAGCTGGTGACGTCTCGATAAAGGTGAAATATTCTTGACTGGGACGTAAAACCCAATTAAATCAATCAATATCCACTTGAAATTATACCCTTGACATCTACAATTCATTACGAGGTATGACAAAACTCAGTAAAAGAAATTATGGAATTGTTTGTTTTCCTCGAGATTTTTATGGAGCATTGTACAAACTAAGAAAAACAAAAACTATTTATCCAGTTAGGCCATTACATCTTAAACATTAAACAATATCGCAAATTGTATCATAAAACATGTAGTATAGAATTTAAACCCTCGTTCTTTGTTTTAATATATTTGATCAATATTTTGTTTAGCCTTATACTATGGATTTGTTCATATGTAGACCAATATTTTTCGAATATAGTTGGTTCTAATTTTGGACAACCTAGTCCATATCTCGGTTAGCCTTGTCATACGCACGTGGGTTGAGAACGTTTTATTTTTGCGCCATAGGTATTGACAGATAATATATTGTTCTTATATGAACCAAATTGTAAAATATTAACATGTCATTAAAAGCATATTATAAAATCCGGTTTAATTGATTACGTTTGTCTATTTGTATAATATAAATATTAGTAAATGTGAGTTAATTCTTGAAAAACAGCAGTCCTCAGACAAATAGACATACATCACCTTGACATAATATGTCCGATTTTTAAACGTGCATACAAGTGATTAATAATTATGATATATACAATTGACAGGCTGGATTGTGGTATATCAAATAAACCGTTATATATTTTTGAATCTCGACATTAATGTATTTCTTGTTTCAATTGCGGTGGATGGGGGACCTCTAATAGAGTTATAATAATTCCATTTCTAGATAGAAATGATGTCTCTATTAAACTTATGCTTCTATAAAATCAGTGATAATATATTCAGTAGTATCGATATATTGATATACATGTATTGTTGGTAGGGGGACTTAGTAACCGAGTGGTGTACTGAGCGGCGTTGTACGGATCACGGCGCCTCTAACTTTTTAAAATTTGAATCCCACTCAGGCATGTGCTAGTAAGATCTTTTGTCAGTTTGTTTACCAAAGGTCAGTAGTCTTTCTCGGGGCACTACGGTTTTCTCTCCCATCTAAGAACTGACAGTCGTAAATGAAGGAATCTTAATGAGGCCTGAAATTACTATTAATAAACCCTATTCCCAATATTTGTTTGTTTGTTTGTTTGTTAATTCGTGTACTTGTGTTGGCTGTTGTCAAATGCAAGATTTTTTATCTATCAACCTTATTTACAATATACACAAATGTTATCTGGGGAGCCAAGTCTAATAACAATCAGGGCCCTTAAAAAGTTTTATGGCCGTCATCACAATATTGTTGATAAGTATGTAGTCACTGTATCCAAACTTATAATGGATATATTTGACTTACCATAGTTCTTTGTTCCTTTCATTCTCAAAATTGACTTGCACGTGAAGGGTGTAGCTAGCTAGACAGGAGTTGCTTACCCTTCCGGAGTACCCGGCCTCACTTCCTTGATGGAAGTTCACGTGTATAACATATTTTGCCAGTTTGCAAAGTTTTTACTTTGTTTTTGAGATTGTGATGTGCACACGGACTGGTATGTTTGTTTTATTTGTATAAAACTGAAACTGGTCTAAATCAGCTCAATTTCATTGTTATAAGTATATTTCATATAAATTTTTTGTTGACATTTATAATCAAAATAACTATTAACATCACATTAATAAACCCGACCTTTGTATTTGAATTCTTTTAAATAAAAACTAATATCTTTAAAAATTAATAATCAATGAAGTTAATATTTGAAAAATTTCAAAAAAAACAACATTCGATTTTTGTGTATAAAACATTCTCTTGGTACTGATGTCATCAGTGGCCGTATCGTAATAGCTTAGAGGACCATTAGTCAAAAGACTGGCGAGTCCTACGGATTTTCTCGATTGAGTTAAGTGTTAATCGTACGCAATAGTTTTAATTCAAATGGATCCATAATAGAAATACATGTAAGTACTAAGTTATTTGTTTTTTAATTTTATATTTCTTAATAACTGTTTTAAAAATTAATTTGCAGTTTTTCCATCATCTCAGATTCTCAATACAACACATGTATAAATTACTAAAGCATATGTTTCCATGTGTTTACTATAAAAAAGATCATTATTCTATCTTCAAAAACCTTTTGGTCATTTTGTTTTTTTCAAACACAAACGCCACATACTTGTATATTTTAATGTTTTACCCCAGAGTTATTTCGAGTTTTTTTTAAATTTTAAATTTTGTTATTTCTAAATTTTATGGTTTTTATATAATGCACAATATTGTTTTAAATTACACGTGACATCAAAGTAAACAAATTATTATTATTAATATTTTCTTTCTTTTCTTTTCTTTCTTTCTTTCTTTCTGACCTTTTTTCTTGAAATCTTCTCTTCTAATATAGAGGGCTATTTCGAATAACATTCATTTGAAAAAAAAGCTTGGATGGTGCAAGTTAAAATTGTGTCCTGCATGACTGTTAAAAAATCATATTGTTGAAAAAGTGACGTTTGAGCAATACTCTGTAAATGAGTAACATTTGCTGCTGAAATTCCAACTATGAACATTTTATCGAAATCTGAAGGAAGTTCAAATACTTCTTTCTTGGAAAACAATACAGAGTTAGCGTGCCGATAATTTACTTAAACTTATATATGGCGGTAAACCAAGATATGAATATCTAGTGCTTAACAGGGATTCTGGTTATTTTGTAAAACACCATAGAGACTGCAAACAAAAATATACTGAAGATATCATCAATAAAACGATAATTTTTCACCTTTTGATAGACAACATATTTGTTGTGTTTGGCAATATGATTTTCCAACAAACAATCGGTGTACCAATGGACACAAACTGCAGTGCACCTTTGCTTGTTGATTTGTTTCTTTATTCATATGAATCAGAGTTTTTACAGAACCTTGTCAAATCTGGAGAAAAGACCGTCGCTAAATCATTCAACTACACATACAGATATATAGATGACGTTCTATCTCTAAATAATCCCAGATATGGAGAATATGTGAACGCCATCTATCCAAGTGAGCTTGAAATAAAAGACACGATGGATTCTCCATTTTCTGCTTCATATTTGGACTTATAACTCAATTATGACACCCACGAAAGGTTACATTTAATGCTATACGACAAACGTGATGACTTCAATTTTTCTATTGTCAACATTTTCCGTTTCATTGCAAAAATACCCCTGCTTCTTCTGCATGTGGTGTATATGTTTCACAGTTAATACGTTATGGTAGAGCTTCTTCCAATTATGGGGACTGTCTACAACGAAGCAAAGTGCTTACAAGTAAATTGTTGAAACACGAATATTGCAAGCCTAAGCTAATCAAGGCCCTTACAAAGTTTTATGGCCGTCATCACAATATTGTTGATAAGTATGTAGTCACTGTATCCAAACTTTTAATGGATATATTTAACTTACCATAGTTCTCTGTTCCTTTCATTCTCAAAATTGACTTGCACGTGGCGGGTGAAGCTAGCTAGACAGGGGGGGCTTGCCCTTCCGAAGCACCCGGCCTCACTTCCTTGATGGAAGTTCACGTGTATAACTTAATTTGCGAGCTTTCAGCGTTTCTCTAACTTTTCGATACAATGATACTACGTTGATGTCATTTAATTGTGGGGTGTGTTTGTGAACAAAAATGTAGGCGTTTGTTTGTTTTCTAGATTCTCTTTACGGAAACAAAAAGAACTCCCATGTTTCATTTCGACTGCACAATAAAACTGGATTAACAGTAATCCACGAGCAGTGCATGTGAATTATTCAAAATCCAAAATTCAAAAAAAGTTTTATACCCATCATCCTCATTTGTCGTTTAGGTTGCTTTTGCAGCCCAAGTGGTGTTTGAAAATCAGTTTGTTACTCGGAATGAAATACTAGTAGTCATGAAATAATTTTAATTGATTAAATTATTATTGTACTTTAGATATTACATTCGGATTTAAAGTCATATAGCCTGTGTTATTTTTTAAACGTCAAGAATTTGCGGGGCTAACATTACTAGCGTTTTTGCGTAGTAAAGATATCGATTTATTTAGGCTTATCAAACACGTTCTTAGCCAACTAAAAAAAAGCCAAGAACCATGAGCCACAAATAAAAAATATTATAATATGAGGCCATGAAGTGCATGATACAATAAATATACCAGCAAATATCTATTTTAGAATATTTGTTTAAATAAATTTATTTATTTTTTATTAATCAGAATCTTGACGTAAGTTTCCTGATGTGACCGTATCACAATGTTAATACTGGTTTTATAATTGTGTTTGGAGATTTGGTGTTCCAAACAACAGGTAATATAAATACTATGTAAAACAAAATAAACTGGTTTTAGTTTTTATTTGGTCATTTATTTATTTATTTAGACAAGTTAACCAACAGACTGTCTGTCGATTATTAGATCCTAAACAAATTCTAATTAGTATTTCAATTTATATTCAATATCTTTAAAGGCAAGTTACTCTAAATATTAATTTGTCGTTTTGACAACAAATTCAAAGTGTTGTTTTAACAGTTGGTTAACAACAATTTGCAATGCCAAACAGTAACTATGATTTGATAGTAATATTAAAAATGAAACAGAAAAAAAGAGGTAAAACAACATCAACTTTTTTGAGACAGAAATGTCAATTAATGAATTTTTGGTTCTTTATTCACATTGTCCAACAATGGTTAGATTCATTTATTTCCAAATGTTTGGTTGATGTTTTTTATCAATCAAACTTTTAGGTCATCAGTCACTGATGAGGACTGAATTTCCGAAATGTGCACATCTGGCACATCAAAATTTAACTGGTATTTGTTTTATATATTTACTATAATCCGACCAACTCAATGTGTCACAGTCAGTTAAATATAAGTGTCATTAAAACCACTTAAAACAACACTTAGATTTTGTTGTCCTAACGAGAAATTAATGTTTATACTTGCCTTTCAAGATAATGAATATCAGTTGAAATACTAAAAATTATTTATTAATTCAATTAATATTTGAAAATTAAAAGTATAAAAAGGAGCTCGAAAATTAAAGTCGTTCAATTTTGCAACATAACAAATCCCTCTGCTCCAACAAAAACATGTCATTATGTTTTGGAACTATCGCCTTTTACATCTCCTATATCTGAAATTTCTATGTTAAAAATTTGAATTTGAATGTTGTCGGCTATTATTCTCTATATCCGTTAACACTCGCAGTTCATCACCGAGATTTTGAATTTTTCCTAATAATTGTTGTATTTTTACCGTCAATTTTTTAATTTCCAAATTGGCATCACTTGAATTTTGCTGACATTCTTCCATTTCTCTGCCTTGTTCCCGATGCCGATTATAAATTATACTAATCATTTTGTCGTTTCCATCCTTCTGCAATCGAATTTGTTCCTCGTGGATTTTCCTTGTAACAAACCGTTTTCATCATATTCCCATTCTTTTGTAGATTTGACACCTAATTTCTCAAGATGTTTAACTTTATATTTATAATGTTTCATCTTACTAGTTAGATTTGCCACAGTCTCGGAAAGTTCCTTTTTAAGCTTTTCCAGTGACATTTTGTGCTTGACAATTCTTGTTTTACACTACATGCATTGTCTGTTATATCATTAAAGGCTGTGCTTCTTAAATTCGAAAACGGTAGCATCGAAAGATCTCTTGTTATAAAAAACCTTTTAGTTCTTTCTCTGTCTCTTTGTTTCTCTTTCTTTTCCGATTATGGTTTCCGTTTAGTTTTTTCCGTTTCTACTCTAATGCTACTCACGTTTTGTTGAATATCGAATCTACACATTCTAGCGAAGTGTCCAAACTTTTTTTCCGAAACACATCATTTTAGTTGCAAAACATTGCTACACGTGAACCTTTTCGAGTTTGAGAAAATAACACGCCCAAAGACAAGATTATTTCCCTACGATGGAATATCTTACAATAGTGTTTTGTCATTTGTAAAATGTAAGTTTATGTCTATTAATTTGAATAGTGAATGAATTGGGTTTTTTTCAATTTTCAATGAGCAGTATATATATATATATATATATATATATATATATATATATAGTTTTAAACTTGCATAAGTATTGGGACGTTCGTGATTTTCATACTCGAAATATTGGGTCTTCATCTAACTATTGGGTCATTTTCCATTAATTGGGACATGACCCATTAATATTGTTGGGTCTCCAAAAGTCTTGTGGTCAATTTGATATTTCTTTCAAATAAACTTAAAATAACGTCTCGTCTAAAACCGAATTATTGGGACCCGAAAATCGGCTATGTATACGACACCGTTAGCTCAACATAGTTAGACCTTTCCAGAGATGTATAAATGTATAAATTCAGCCAATCAGCAGCTTCCGATATACGACCTATGACGAAAAGAGACGGAAACAAACGATGTACAAAAAGAAAATGGCGGCTTTCCTTTTGACTGAAAATTGTGGTAAGTGTTGTCTTTGTAGCGATTCAAAACTAAATTATTCTCCTATAGGCAAATTTTAAAAGGCAAAATACAGAAACTTCTTGATTTTGCGCGGGGCCCGCCGAATATCCGATGGAAGCTTTCTATCATGTCTATAGAATCAGACATCGCTATCAATGTGCTGTACAATGTCACGGCACCAGTGGCAACGTCTTTGGAACTATTGACAGGTTTGGCACAATAATCGAAACGGATGATTCAAATACGATAAAATCTCCCATTTTAATCTAAGAATTAATTTTTTTAAAAGTTACGAAAGCACTGTTAATCTGCTTAATTTGGGTCCCGTTCACAGTATCTAAAATTTATATTTTTCAAACAGGGGCTGCATTTCTTAGTGTCAATTTTCAGATTTTCATGTAAAGTTATCGATATGTATGAATTTGTTATCACGCTTGTAATTAAATCACAAATAATCTTTAAAACAAAAACACAAAATTCTTGACATCAAGCCCCTGTGATTTTTCTCTTGGTAAATATTCCTAACTTAAATAAAAGGGGTCTGCTGTGTACTGTGTGATGTCTACTGAAGTTTGTGCAGAATAATTATTTTCATCAGATATGGAATCGAATTAGTTGAAGTTTTCGCATAAAAACGATGTTGTTCCTGGATTTTGCCCTGTGCCCATTTTCCAAAATGTCTCGCACAAATACATGTATTAATGGATATTGATCATGTGGTACCACTGGCAGATTCCATTAAGTACAAAATTGTATCTATTACAGTTCTATATTTACTATATTTCCCCCCCAATAGCAAAAACCAATACTTATTTTTCTGATCCATAGAGCCCTGGGCCTGTTGTCAAAAAGAGTGTGATTTAATTGTACAAGACATAAGATCAGTTGCAGTGGCTATTTTACAGCCCTGGATCAGATAGACATTTACTATTATTTGTATTCTTACTGTAATGCTTCAATAGCTTTGCAAGTAGTTAAAATTAAAAAATTCTGTATCCATAAAAACAGTTTAGGTTGACCTGTAAAATCTCTGCATAATGATATAATAATTGTGAAAAATATTAAACAACAACTATTCGAAAATGAAAAAGTGAAATATATTGATACTTTCAACAGAATCAAATTAGCTTCATTAACCATTCAACCTACTGGTTTGTATTAACTGCACAAACTAGGCCCAGCTAGAATCGACAGGATTATAACCACACCATCAAAACCACAAATCTTGTGCTTGTTCCTCTATATTTTTTAAAGAAGTTGGTTATGTAACCTTGAATCTAGTACACTTTCCAGGACTGCAGGTTACAATTCATATTTGTTTTAAACCTAGGTGTGCATAGGTGCAACTTTTGTCTTAAATATCAATTCAAGTTGGTTGTCATTTGTGTATTCCAGATAGTACATAATATATATTCATATTATAAATTTGTTTGGAACTGGTTATATGTGAGATTGTTAGTATAGAACTTAAGGCACTGTAACATTATTATATCTGGTGCCCATACAAAGTCAGGAGTTTTAAAATTATAGGTTGCAGTGTATAGCACAAATTGTCAGGCTTCCCCAAACTTTGTCTGACCTCTGACATGGCAGATAAAAATGCTTAAGAAACCAGTTAAAATTCCGGGAACAGATGTCATTGTCTAGTTTTGGTTTTAGTATCACCTTAAAAATAAAATTCTCAATCGAAAAAATGTTTGAATGTCACATGCTTTAAAACTGTCAGAAAAGCATGAATTTGACATCAATTTTCTAAACTTTTGCCTGTTGTGGTTGATGTCTTCTAGGATAAGAAAAATGCTAATGATGGAATACGTTCATCGAGCTATACCAGGTAAATGATTAATTACAGTCCTAAGTGAGATTTGAACCCACAACCATTGACTTTGAAAGCCAGTGACAGTACCACTTTGCCTTGTATGGCCATGTAAGAAAAGGAGAAATCTCCATGGAATTTTCGATGGACTGCTGACTAGTCATTATGTTTCATTGTATAAAAGTGCACTCTGTTGATATGAGCACTGGCTGTTTTACAACTTCTCTTTAACTTTATAACATGAGTTGAGTTGAGTTGAGTAATGGTGTTTTATGTCCCAGTCATGTATATTTCACTTATATCGAGACGTCCCCAGCTATAGGTGAAAGTGCAGAATTTTGCCTGTGTGTTGTGCTGATGGCATTATACAGCAGGGTTCTTCATCGTACCACATCTTCCGTGACCCAGGACCTCGACTATTTTAAGTTCCCATCTTAGAGAACCGTGACTATAATTTCGTAATGCTGAGTGCTTGGCAAAAGAACAGTCACTTCACACTTTCAAGTCTTAGGTCACACCTGGTCGGGATTCAAACCCAGAACCTCCCCTTCTTAATACCATGAGGATTTATTTTGAAGTTCCAAGCATTTATAAGACTAGAACACCATGTGATATGATAAAAACAAACAGATTCAAGCTTTGTTTCATTTACACATAAATTTTTGAATTTTAGATTTAGTATGTGAGGCCCTCATTAGTTACAGATCAAGTTTGAGTTTGAGTTCCAGTTCACTGATTTTAGATAAAATTATTGGAGTTAGACTTAAAAAAATTTTCTTAAAACATTAGTTTTATGGATTTATTTTTAGCTCACCTGAGCACAAAGTGCTCAAGTGAGCTATTGGTATCAATAAATGCAGACCCTCTGTCGTCTGTCCGTCTGTCCGCCAACAATTGCTTCAAACGACTTCTTCTCAGAAACTTCTGGTCACATTTTGTTTAAACTTGGTCAAAAGCATCTATAGAACATTTCCTTTTGAGATTTGTGTTTTTGGTTGCCATTGCTACCAAATGTGGGTCACAATAACCTACATAGTTAAAAACCTAAAAAAATCTTCTTTTCCAAAACCACTTCACTGAGATAAAATCTGATGTGATATTTGGCATCTGCAGCATCTTATATACCAAGTTTGTGAATTTCATTTCATAATCAAAATTATGAATAAATTTAGATGAACTCTTTTTCCAAACATTTTCTTATGTGAAGAAACATATGTTTGACAATTTTCATGAAATTCTGTAAAATACAAGTCACTTTTTTCGACCTTTTTCATTTTCAATTCTAGCAACCCAAGGGTCGAGGGTTCAAATCCCAGTGGGGCAACTTTTTTTTTTTTTTTTTTTTTTTTTTTTTTTTATTTTCTGAATTTTTTGACTTACAATGGTGCATGGAAGAGATTTTATGAACTTTGACTTTTTAGTGTGTGTTTTTTTTTTAAATACATGTGATACTGCAACCCAAGGGTCGAGGGTTCAAATCCCAGTGAGGCCACTTTTTTATTATTATTATGATTCCCCACCCAAAGGTGGGGAATCATATTGTTTTCGTTCTGTTTCTTCTTATTATTATTATTATTATTATTATTTTTATTTTTATAATTTTTTTTCTTCCTTAAAATTGTCCGGTGCAGAACTTGGAAACGGTATGATGGGTTTCGATGAAATTTGGTACCAACAATCTGCTATCTTGGTAGATATGGATAAATGATCAAATTTTTTTCTATCTCGACGGCTCAGCGGTCGGTGCGTGTAAATTGCGTAATTTAAATCCAAACATCTTTCTGTCCAATACGTACAAAGATAGATAACTCTTACAGAATCTTCTTCTTTCTTATTCAGTTTATCAGATATATGAGCGCCCGATAAAAATGGGTAATCTGAATTAATTTATACAGTTAAGCACTAAACAAAAATGATTGAATGTTAATGAACTACATGTTAATTAAGTGACTTACCTCTTTCTCACATACATAATTTGTTCTTAATAAATTCTCAGATACTATGTATTAAATTGTTAAAAATATATCAAATTTTTATCAGCACTGCCAAACAAGTTAAACACATCATTCATTCTCGTTCAAAATTTTAGGATAGGTTCCTGCACCATTAAAGTTTTACATCCATGGGTATTTATTGGGTGAGGGACAGGAAGATGGGGTCTTAAAAACAAAAATCACCAATTTTTCCTTCAACACTTTGCGGTGTGCTATAAAACCATATATAGGGCTTTGTCATAACTCATAAACTAATGAGATCCCCATCCCTAAAGTATATATTTTCTGGTTCCTAATGATAAAATGAAAAGAATGACACTAATCAAAGACACCTAAGGTCCTTTCCCACTAAAGGGTAGGGCTGGGTGGTACTAAGTTAATTCTAAACTATTGAAATCCCCACCCGTAATTTATGTATTTTCTGGTTCCTTATGAAAAGTTGAATAGAGTGATATTAATAAAGGGCACCTAAGGTCATTTCCCACTGTGGGTGGTGCTATGTACATGTATAGCTTTTAAATAGTGTGATAAAAACCTCCAGGAAATCATTTTCAAGAGAGGGTAGGGGTGGGAAGCCAGAATTCCTAACACCCACCCTCAGTCAAGAAACACTATCTTATGGCATACTTGATTTCATTTCTTAAGGCAAGTTTACAGGATTAAATTCCTATTCAAAGAATTGTAAACAAATTCAATAGCATTATTACATGTTTTGATATGGATAATTGCTTTAATCTCTTTGTCAATTATCCATTAATATGTAGGTTATGGCTACTTCACAGTCATGACACACGTCAATCAAATTTGTTGGTTAACACCTCACAGTTCGTGAAATAGATTTGCTATCAATCAAAGTTGAATACCTGTCCAATCAAAATACACCAGCTAATAGAATTGCCAATTTAATGGATAGGACCTATGTCAGAAGACAGAACGCATGATTCTGATCTATTAAACTTTTATACTTTACATACATTTCGAATTATAAATTTATACATGCAGATTCGGACTCCCGTGATCAATTGGTTTCTTTTAACAAAAAACATTGTTGCAACAATTGGGTATGAGGGAATGAAAATGTATATTAAAATGAATACTGCTCGAATTATAATTGTACAATTCGATGTTAACTTTAAATTTACTTGTCTTCCGCCCTTTCTTAGTCAGCTTTCGATTACTAGTAATGGATACTATCAATCCGTCTCGAGATCAGTCCATCAGCAGGTGTATATTTTAGACAATATATAGATTATGGATGGTGGGGAATCATACGTAACTGGTATCCCAGTTACAATCTCTAGTTGATATTATCATTATTATTATTATTTTAATTTTTGAATTTTATGACTTTATGAGATGTTATGAATTTTTTCTTTTTAGTGAATTATTATTATTTTTGAAATACATGTGATACTGATATGTAGATTTAGCTAAAACCTTGATTTTTTTTTTTTTTTTTTTTTTTTTTTTTTTTTTTTTTTTTTTGTTTTGTTTTGTTTTGTTTTACAAAATCATTGTTATGTGACCTTATTTAAATTAATTGAACAATTTTTTAAAAATAATTTGCAGTTGAATTTTACAAATTTTTTAAAATATTTTAATTTATGTGCCAAATCTGTAAAGTCTTAAATCCGGATCTGAAAATTGCTCATGTGAGCTTTTGTTATGGATAAGAACTCTGCCATCCATCCATACATCCATCAAAAGACTTCTTCTCAGACACTACTGGTCACATTTCATTCATATTAGTCAAAAGCACCTTTAGACCATTGCCATTCTCATTTGTGTTTCTGGGCGCTTTGGCTACCAAAAGTAGGTCACAGTGACCTATATAATTAAAAACCAAAACAATAAAAATAATGGTATCTGAAACCACTTTTATTGAGGCAACATGTTATGACTTAACCAGATATTATCAAGACATACCAGTTACATTTAAACTCAGGTGAGCATGTTAGGGTCATCTTGGGTCTCTTGTTTTTAAAAATTTGTAGATATTGAAATCAAATTTGTTATGCAAGTCTACCAAAATAAGTTACAGAGTTTGATTCTGGTTCACTGATTTTCAAAATTATGGGACATGGTCTTTAAATTTTCTTAAAATATTACTTACTGGATTTGTTTGTAAAAGCCTGAAGAAGCTATTTCTAAGTTCAAGACATAACTTAGCCAAAATTGTGTACTGGAACAAAATTTGAAAACTATGTTAGTGTCCTATGTAAGAACCACTATGTATGATATATATACAGTTTCATATTCAGGACTTAACAAAAGTGGCTGTGTGAATTTTGAAAGGTTGTAGTGTTAAAGATGTTTTGGTATAAATTGTATTAATGGTAAAATCAGATATTTCAGATGTGTATTGTAAGCAGTAATCATAAGTAATTAATCAAGCATAATATCTTTGTTCTGGCATAATTTCAGAGCTACCTGTATACTGCCACAGGTACATAATTGTTAAATGATGACTAGAATGAGATACATTTTAAAATCAACATTTTCTATGTTCAAATTTCAGTTTTCAATATTTCAGAATGATATGGTTATTGCTGCAGCCTTTAGCCTATAGTCTAGGAAAAATATTGAGGCATTTGTTTCTTTATCTCAAGATGGAAAGAGAGCAATAGAAGTATTTATTTATAAAATTCAGAAATGAGGTTGGCATTCCAGTCACAAATCCATACATATTTGCAAGGCTAAATGCTGTCTGTCCATGGAATGTAAACACAGAGCTTAAAGAAATTGTTACTATGTGCCCAGGAATCAATTACCCAGAACAAATAAAATCAAGGTCCTTGAGGAAATATATTGCCACTGTATTTCAGGTTAGTGTTCATGATAGTGTTCAGTTTTGAAAATTTAAGACATATACACAAAGGTTATGGAATGTGCTTTTGGATATTTTTGTTTAGAAATAAAGGTGACTTAGGGCACTTTTCTTCTAATTTTTCATAACAATTTACATAAGTAAAGACATAGCATTTAGGTGTAGAATTCGAATTTTATTCACACTGATCATAGGTCGTCAATTGTGATACAAAGCCCATATGTACCTTGTATATACCAATCAATGGTGTAGTGGATAAACCCTAATACTTAGCAGCTCTATATTATCAATTTTACTATTGTGTGTTCCAAACCGGTTGTCTACATTTTTAGTCAAGTTGCAACCATGTTGAACTTCGCTATTAACTTGATCATGCAGGCAGGGGTTAGTTATTAGTTGATGTTTTATTATATCAGATATATCAGTGATCAATAGTGAAATCATTGGAATAGCCAAGAACATGATAAGTTATGCTCGATTCAGCCTTGTTTTAGATTAACACCATTTTTTCAGTACAATAGGCATGATGGTATTGTACCTAGATGCTGTTGAATTGTCCACAGTCATTTTACAACTTTCTTTGTTTAAAGAGAGAACAATCTCCTTAATCTGTCAAGGTCAACAATATATCCAACACATTTTGCTGGACAGTATTTACTTTTTAGTTTGTACTTACAAAGGGATACCTTTTATTTAGCATCATTGATGCAAGATCCTTTTAACAATGTTAGTGGACATCAAAGTTTTGGATGTTCTTCAGGGAATAAACTTGATATGTAATAATTTTTTATCATTCAACAATTTATTTAAAACTATCACTGGTTTTTATCTGTTAAGCATTATTTTGATACTCTTTTATTCTTTTTATTATGACATGAATGTTTTTGATACTCTTGTATCTTTAAATTTTCTAGATGAGAAAACCTGTAATAATGCTGATGTGATTTTAAACAATATCTTATTCACTCACTCTTTATGTTTATAGATATTAGATATGAATGAGAATGAAAAAGAAATGCTGGCAACATATTTGGGTCATGGTGTCAAAACCCACAAAGAGAATTAAAGATTATCCGATTCAACATGAAAAATGTCTGTGGTATGTTTATAAACATTTTTTTTCTTGGTAAATCATATAACAGCTTCCTTTGTGTATTTGAGCATTAGTCTTCTGATTTGCTAAAATATTAACTAAATTCTTTCCCTACTGGTATAAAGCATTAACTTGTTTATAAAAAAAGGTACTCACTGTATCATGTTTGGGGTACATGATATATGATTAGTAGAGGTGGGGCAGGTAACAAATTTAAATCAGAGTACCAGATTTGCCATTATCTGTATGCACTGAAGTATTCCTATATACTTTCTGATAATAAAAAAAAGGCACCCAATAACTCATTTCATCTCTTGTTGTGTCATTTAAAATTAGTTGCCAAATGTTACAAAGTTCAAGATTGAAAGAAGCCCTTGGTTGAGTTAAACTGGTCATGGAGTGTAAAACTATGAATAAAAAAAATTAATTTGTATTTAAATGTTTTTGAAGTTAAAACTTAAAGCTGTGTTTTATTGCAACATACATGTAATTCTTCTACTTTTATTTCCTTTTTTAAGGTGTTGCAGCTTTTGATTGCAGTGGAGAAAGGGGATGTGCTTACTTATAAAGGAATGAGTTTGTCAGATATTTCAGTAGCAGGTATGAAATTCATACTATATTGTGTTGTGTTTACCTATTTTGCAAATGATGGAAAGGGAATGATGTACACATGTACATGCTCATATATGTTTACATGTGATGTACATATATGTTTACATGTACATGTATGGCCATGCAATGAAAAATATCGATTAAGCCCATATCTTTATACTAAATTTCAGGTTTGTTCATGTTGTTGCTATGGCTACATAAACTAGGTCAAGGTGACCTGGACTGAAAATATCTGTGAAAAAAACTCAGTGTTTAGTCTAAAGTTTGTTTATTTCATAGAAGTCAGTCAAAAAATTGGTTATGCAATTTTCATTAAATGGATTTAAAATGTTATAACTCGACTATTTGAGCATATAGTGACATAGGGTTTTCATTTTTGGCATTTTCTTCAAAATGAACTTTAAAATGTTGTCAAAGTAAAAGGTTCAAGCTAATAACCTTCAGGTATTTTTTTTTCCTTTTTGCTTTTACTACTATTTTAGATATTTTTCATCAGATAGAAATATTCAAAAAAAATTTAACTTTGTTTTTTTTTTTTTTTTTTGTATATTTGTTTTTATTTTCTTTGATAAAGAAAACACACACGAGACTGTTCTGAATACCAAGTTAATGATATTACATTTTCTTCTGTTGCTCCAAACATTGTCGTGGATTTTTTCATGGCAATAATTGTGGTAGTGATATATAGTAATGACCTCATTTTCATCTTTGCTTTTGCAACTTTATTGGACATTTATAAATATATTTTGAAGCAGATTTTAACATTTGTAATTTCTCGATTTTATGACTTAAGATGTCGACTCTCTTGGAATTGATGACATGGCTTACTTTTGGCATATTATGCATTACTTTTTTCACTGAGTAAGATATTTTGATGAGAAATCATTTGCTACACAATTAAATTTTATTTTATGAATTTGGTTTATACAATGTACAAAATTCATTAAAATGATTGTTATTTTATAATCTTCAATAATATTACAACAGATAGGCAAAATTTCAATGATGTACATCGTAAGACAAAAAATAATGGTTTTTCAAAAATAATTATTACAGTTTCTGATTTTCTTCAAAATATTACTTCTGGTTGGGTCTAAGGGGAGATAATTCATTACTTATCACCCAAAGAGATATATCCAAGTTTCACATGTGCTATGCACTGATTGCATTTAGCTTTATTATACAAGACATTTGCGACTTTACTAAAATTTTAATTTTGACTACACAGAGTACAACTCTATAAACAGCTGCTACTAGGGGCATAGATGTTTCACAAACACATCTTTATGTTGGTTCTGCATGTTCTACTGAAGTTTAGTCTTTGTTATGAGATGAACTGTGAACTTTTGTTTTACACTGTATCTGTTCACCCATATTATACATGTCTTTACACATTTAATGTGATAACTTCTTGTATTTAGCTGCATATTGTTGCTTCCTTGTTTTATCAGGTACTTGTTTGCTGTTGTACTATATGTGTTCCTAGCAAAACAGGATGTTCATGCATTTAAACTACATGTATATTTTATACTTTATAGTTGGGATTTGTATGTGTATTGTCCGGAATAATCTTTATAATGTTATATATCATCAAGATTCATCCTGAATAATCTTAATAATGTTTTCTGTTTTAGATTTGCCAAAAGCTGAGGAAAGTGACAGTGAAATTAATACCAGTACACTCAAGATCACAAGAATGGGAGTTTAACATTCAAATTATTACCTGTGATATGTACTGATTGCATTGTGCAGTTGGATGATTTTAGCATTGTGTAATGGGATATTTTATCATGCCACACCCTCTGTGACACAAGAACTGGGTTTTAACTTTTCAAGGTCAAATGTTTATAATTTACTTCCAGTAAATAGGAAAAGTACTAAGAGACGGCAGACAGAAGAAGAAACAGAACTGCTTTGAAAAAAATTTCAAGCCTTACTTGAATAGTGAAAAAAGTATTCATAACACTGATTTGTTGAAAGTAAAAAGGTAACCATTCTTAACTTCACAAACTTTGCCTCATATAAGATCAAAAATTAAACAACATGAAACATTGGAAATCACAGTGATTTTGTAACACTTCCATCCAAATGATGAATAGCTGATTGTTTTACAAGGTATGGTACACTGTTTGTTGTCTGGACTGGTGACTTTGTCCTCAGAAGGCGAGACTAAGGTTTTACTTTCCCAGTGTCAGCGACTTGTCAAAATGTGCAAGTTGTATGTTAAAGTCCATATGTCTTGAATTTACACTGTTATTAGAGTGAAATTTGAAACACAGTTCAATCGTGCAGTTTAATTATGATTACATGAATATTATATAAGACTGATGTTACAACTAATTTTGGGGTAAAAACATGAAGTTTTAGAGGGAAAGAAAGGAATTTTGAGAAATGCTCCTACTGACCCATTTTTCAATGTTTTGTTTTGAAATTTTGAATTTATCATGCACCAAGATGGAACTTACATATATTTTACAATAACTTGGAAACATTGACCTTTTTGTTGGTTTTTCTGATAAAAACTACATATTTTGAGAAAATGTTTAAATTACATCTAAATCTTGGTGAATTCGATTGAATTTGATGTTTGTGTAGTTTCTAAATTATATACAATATCTGTTGACAACTTATTCAATTTTGGGATAAATCTTGGTTTTTAAATGCAAAAAAAAAATGTCATCATAGTTTAATTATGCATACCTCATTGTGTCAATACTGAATCTAAAAAATGTATTTTCTTCTTGATCAAAAAATAACCAAGTGAAACATCTAATTCCATAGGATTCTTGTTTTTATTTAGAATGTATTTCCATACAAATTGATGACAGCCAATGTTAGGCTAAAAATGGTGGTGTTTTCCTAGGAAAATTTAATTACAGGTTAATTTAATTATTTTTTATTATTATTATTATTTGAATTCACATAAAATGTTAAAATAACTCACAAAAACAAATCTTGACTTTTGTTTGAAAAAAGGAACATGAGCAAGTGAGCAATAAAGGTCATAATGATTCACTTTTGTACATTTGTTCTATGAATGTTTTCTATTGAAACCTTTCCAATATTGATCTGTATAAAATTATTTTTTGAAGTTTGTTTTCAAGGTTACATGTTGGTTTTGTGCTTTTGTGCACTTAAACATTTTAGTGCAAATTTTTAGAAATTATTGTAACACATATATTATAACATTTAACTGACATAAAAATTCATACCAAAAAATTTAATATTCATCCTTACATGTAATAACTGTTTGCGTTATTTTTAATTTAATACTGAATTAAAAAGTTGATTTGTAACAGAGCAAACAGCATATGAAAATTTTGTGCTGCAAATTTATATGTTAGTGATACAGTTCTTGACTTGATTTTGTTATGAATGGTTCTGTAAAAATAACAATATTTTCTTTGTGACAAAATTTTTTTGCGGGTAACTTTGAAAATATTACTATTTTTTGTTACAACTGCGGAGCCAGTAAGGCATCATTGGTGAAATACTTAAAAAATTATTTTTAAAAATTCATCATTTTACTATAATGGGAAAAGTTATTTATTGTGTGGCTCTCTCTATGAAAGGTGATATTTTTCAAATTTTTTAGGAGCATTTATTTTGTGGTGCCATTAAAAATTTTAATCTTTGAGAATTATGATTTCATAATTTTTCATTAAATTGTTTATCTTTACTTCGATTTTATTTTCTTATTAAATGTTTGAAAATCATTAAAGATTGAACATCTACATGATTTAATTGGCCTATTTTTATAGTGTGCTATAATGATGGACTTGTTTTAAAGTTTTCTGTAGTGAATGAAATATAGAGTCCTTAGTTTTAAATTTTAAATGGATTGATGCTCTTACAAAATCATTTTTGTCTTGGGGGAAATTAGATTAATAAATCTGAGCAAATCTTTAAATAACATTTTCACAAAAAGTGAAGTTTTGGTGATATATTTGCTATAGAATGTATAAATTGAGGTCATGTTTTAATTGGCAGGTTTAATGATTATTTTTAGCGAAAAATATGGAAATTGAGAGAACTGTCTAATACTCATGTTACTGCAAATTTGGTTTGTGATTTTACTGACTTGTACGGAAGTTTTAGTGACATATTGTTTTTGTTCCATCTTTTATTCTGTATAATTATAACAACCTAAAACTTAAAAAGACTTATTTTTTATTATTATTATTATTATTATTATTATTAGCTCACCTGGCAAAGCCATGATGAGCTTATAGTTTGGTAAAGTGTGCTTAAGTTCGTGCATGCTGGTATCCATATACTTTAATCTTCTCCTCTGAAACTAATTGGCCAATTCAAATGAAATTTGGTGTGGAAGGTCCTTAGTAACTATAGATTAAAATTGTTTCCGACATGTAATCCTAGATCCAAGATGGCTTCTGTCATTAACATTAATAGCAAAAACCTATAAATGGCCATTACGAGTTTATTTATTTACTGATTTTGTTGAAATTTGAAACATGGAAATAGATGTCGGGGGATAAAACATATATAACGTGTTTTTCTGTACAATTTTTCAATAAGTTAGCCTAAATCTTTGAAAATCTCTGAAAGTACATTGCCATTTGAAAGGAAATTTAGTGTGAAAGGTCCTTGGGTGGTTTAGATTAAAAATTATAACTGCTACATTTATGTCTATCTGAAATCCAAGATGGCTGCCATTACTAAAATAGCAAAATCATATAAATGGTCATTATGGGTTCCTTTATGTACCAATTTTAAACAATTTTAAATTTGACACAAAGAAAAAAGATTTCAGGGAAATTGAACATATGTAGTTGGTTTTTCTGTACAATTATTTGTTTGTACAATAATCATGTAATATGCAAGTAAGGTCTATTTTAAGCCTAAATTTTTCTCTGAAAGTACATAACCATTGAAAGGAAATTTATGATAAATATTGCTTGAAATAATAGAAATGTGTTTGTTTATGTTTTACTGATTGGATATATTTTTAAAAGAAAATGCAAAAAATAAAATAAGGTTGTTTCAGGTGAGCAATACAGGCATTATTTGGCCTCTTGTTTTTTTTTATTATTTTTATTTTAGTTATTTTTCTACGCAGTGCATGAAGTGACACATGACAGTCAGATTCAATACAGACTTTGCCACTGTGGCTATTTGTCACAAACATATCTTGTTAGGGTTAAAATGTTGAACTGTGGCTAATTGTCACAAACATATCTTGTTAGGGTTAAAATGTTGAAATTTGGAAGAATTTTGAGAAAATGTGATAATACTGATTAAATACTTTTAAAAAAAGGAATTACATAATCGTAATGTTCGTACATTATGTTGATAATTATCTGTGATCAGGTTTTCAATGAATTTGAAATAAGCAGAAAGTTACTTTACTAAAAACATAAAATAGACCAGCTATGTTGTTCCAAACCTATAGTGTGACTTAAAGGAATTATGTTTTTTATTTTGTATATTTATGAAGTTGATTGTGTTCAAAGATTGTAGTTCATTATGTTAAATTTCCAAATTACCTAGTTTATAATTGTTGAATAAATTTTTTGTTATATCTGGATATTTTTTTTATTATTTCAATTTTTGTGGAAAGATTGTATACTGGATATGGTATTTTGTGTGAGATGTTTTCCAGAAAATCTTGCACTCACAGAAAACAAGTAATGGTCATTTTCCCATACAAAATATATTATTAACATTGTAGTTTCTGTACATAGCACTGCAATAACATGCATGTTTCCTCATAACTGAATCAATAACACCAGATTTTTAAATGTTTGGATCAACTAGTGATGGACTAGAACATGTCACATTTAAAAAATGAATTTACTGGTGACAGATGTTTGTTTAAAAATGCCAAGAGCTTTCTTCATTCTGTATTGGAGTTTTCATCTGTACCCAGTCTATAAAACTGAAATATTGAATTATCAAACATGTTTCATCTTGACTACTGGTATTCACTTAAAATTATATTGTGCTAATATAAAGCTTGATAGGTTTTTCCCAAAAGGAATACTAGAATATTGTTCTGCTAGGCTAGAATAAACCATGATTATGATACATCGTTCTGTAGGTTCATCTCCTTCTACCTTATCTGGATATACTAGTATCTTAATTGTATCACATGACTTGGTAAACAAAGTGATCCTGCCATGTTTGACAAGAATGGTTGTTTCCTTGGTATGAATTTGCCCATATTGACAGGTGTGTTTGTACTTTCACAGCAGCAGCAAAACTTTTACTTGGAAGAAAAGCATGATTATCCAGATATCTACACCTTTTTTATGTAACAAAAAGCCAATATCTGTGAAGTGTTGATCAATAGATAAAATTAGTTTTAACGTCCTAATCAAGAGTATTTCATTGTATCGAGAGGTCACGAGCTATAGGTGAAGTTGCAGAAATTGTGGCAATGCATACAATTGAAGTGCTTGTTGCAGTTTTAAAGCACACTGATAACTTGCAATAAACCTAACTTGAATACCTAGGGATTGCCAGTCTAGTTGTTCTTTAACTTTGTGCCAAAAATCATATTCGTGGTGTTGCTGAATAGTAGTTTTAATGATGTCATCTTTTGCATATGGACAAATCATGACACAAGAATTAAAAAGTTTCATTTTAGATCAACTGGCTAAAGCCAGCTGAGCTTATGGCGTAGTGAAACAGGCATCTGTACATAAACTGTAATCATCACCTCTGAAACCACTTGGCCTATTGGAAACAAATATGGTGTGAAAGGTACCTAGGTGGGGTAGACTAAAGTTTGTACCAGGTCATCCGACCCAACATCTGATAGTCACTTTTTGTAAACAAAAAAACGTATAAATGACCATTGTGGACTCTATAATCAAACGATTTTGTTCAAATTTGAAATTCTGAAAGAAGATAGCCAGTCATTTAACATATATTTAACCAATTTTCGCGATAAATTCAAATGAGGTGTAATATTTTGTAAATTCTCTGAAAAAAATATTTATATATAATTGAAGACATTAATGTAAATTCCATTTTTTTGTGTAATACATGCCATTTTTGTCCTACACATGACATTTTTAATTGGATGATGTTATATAAAATATTGGGTCTTTAACAAGGGGGTCCCAACTATATTGTATATGGGGTCCCATATATATTCAAATGAGGGTGTGTATAGATGTCACTTTGATTTCAATATTTCTTGCATAGGCAGCCGGTACCCCCCCCCCCCCTTGTCTACGTCGTTGTAATGACGATAACAAGGAAGTGAACCGGTTGCCATGCAAGAAATATTGAAATCAAAGTTGACATCCGACACACCCTTTTTTCGGATTATTTTTTCCCAAATCCGAAAAAGTAAGTATCCCATGATGCAACGTAAACCGGAAGTAGAATTACTAATTTCAAAATAGAAAAAAGGATTAATTTGTTCGGAATATTTTTCGGTATTAATTTTTCCCAAATCCGAAAAAGTAAGTATCCCATGATGCAACGTAAACCGGAAGTAGAATTACTAATTTCAAAATAGAAAAAAGGATTAATTTGTTCGGAATATTTTTTTTTGATTTTTAATGATTTTTTTCTTTTTTAACCCTTTTAATGCCAGAGGGGTCATATATGACCCACACTGGCTGAGTGCCAGAGGGGTCATATATGACCCAAAATGTTGGGAAATGTATTAAAAATTGTATTTACTTTAGAAATTTTGCCGTGTTCGAGATACTTTCACTGTTGACCTTTTGACACAATACACATTTAAACGTAAAATGTCTGACGTTTTTCAACGTAAAATGACGTCATTATCTGGGCGTTTGACGTCATCGAATTTTACGTAAACTATACAATGTTTATTTTTGCAACAGAAGTTAACAATGTTTTAAAATGGATACAGACAGCGATTTAAGTTTCTCTGAAGAAGGAAGTGGTGTTGAAAGTGGTAACGAAGATGTTAACCGGCAGTTACACAATAGACCATGGATTTGGGTTGCTATTAATGATACGGATAGATATACACGTCCCCATCACATTCATGATTTTATACAGAGATATGGTCCTAGAAATCCACCAACTCCTAATGCATCTCCCATAGAGTATTTTCGTAAATTAACTTCCTTAGAAGATGGTACAAATATTTTAGATATTCTAGTTACTGAAACGAATAGATATGCGGGACAATCTCTAAATAATGCTGATTTAAGTCATCATTCTAGGTCCCATGAATGGATTGATACAAATGTTCAGGAGATGTCCGCTTTCCTAGGCTTATATCTTGCCATGGGTCTAGTGAAAAAACCAACGATTGCTTCTTATTGGAATAGTGAGAACAGGTTCTCTTTATTCCAGACACCAAGTTTTCGAAATATTATGACAAGAAACAGATTTCAATTGTTATTGCAATATTTACATTGCAATGATAATAACACAAACATTCCTCGTGGAAATCCAAACCATGACCCTGCCCACAAAGTGCGACCTATTCTGGACCTAATTAATACATCTTTCAAAGATTCATATTCCTTATCAAGAGACATAACAGTAGACGAAAGCATTGTTGGGTTTAAAGGTAGAAACAGAATAGTGCAGTATGTACCGGCTAAGAAAACTCACAGATGGGGTGCTAAACTCTTTGTTTTGGCGGAATCAGATACAGGATTCAACTATCACATCAATTTGTATGCAGGTATAAACACATATACTTCTACTATATTTTTAAAATCCAAGCAATCATAATTATATAGAAGAGTTTGCTAAAATATGGAACGCAGGGCATTTCAGCTGAATAAAATGCACTAAGTCTTGACAATAGCAGGCTAGCACATTAAACAAAACTCGTATATACATGCAGTTAACATACTGAGACCTCTGATTTTAAAACTATCTACTATGGTTGGTACCAAATATAAAAATGGAATATGGTAGCCATCTCAAATAATGAACAAATGTTTACATATTACGCACATTGAAATTTAGCCTTTCTATCTTAAGAAGGAATCAGAAAGTTGACTACTTATAATACGTGTATATAGGCAGACAACTTTGAGTGCATTTATAAATATAGGCAAACAACATTGACCTGAGTCCGTTTGACCTTTAATTAGCTATTTTCATACAGGTAGGGTCCATCCAATAAATAGGTAGCATTTGCATTCGGAGTTAATGTATTTACACATTGTCCACGATTGTCCACCATTGTGCAAAATAGCCAATACAGCACACAAAACAACAAGCTAACTAAATAAAGAACCACTGGTCCTAAAACTCCTGACTTTGAACTTACAGTTGATCTATCACAATAGTATAAGAAATATGGTTTAATTGAGACAAAGTTCAAGTATTCGAGGATTACATTTTATTGTGTAAAATTAACCGATTTTTTATGTGAAGTTAAGAATACAATGTGAAGGCATTCTGATTTGTTTAAACCCCTTGTGCAGGCAAATCCCACACAGCAGGACGGATTCATCCAAATGGTCTTGGTTATGAAGTGGTCATGGACCTGGTTAGACCTTTATTTGGAAAATATCATCACCTTCTAGTAGATAATTACTTCAGCAGTCCAGTGCTTGGTGATGATTTATTCCAAAATCAAATGTATCTGACATCCACAGTAAAAGAAACAAGGTAGAACACATTATATATATTGTAATAAAATCACTTCTACAAACGAGAGAGAGAGAGAGAGAGAGAGAGGAGAGAGAGAGAGAGAGAGAGAATTGTTTGCAGTAGTATTGGTCCATTATTATATGTATTTGAGTTTTGTATCATTGTTATTGATGACTTAATGTATTAACGTGTATTTTATCACAGAAAGGGTATGCCAAAGTCATATAGAACAACAAGAGTACCAAAAGGAGAGATGGTGGTAAAGCAATGTGGACCGCTGATGGCCATGAAATACAGTGACAGAAAGACTGTTACCATGCTGAGCACGTTTGCCACTCCGATGTAAGTGGGATCTTGTCTATTAAACTTGAATGCCAATTTTTCTACCTTTCATTAAAATATTGTCAAATTCATCAACTACCTTTTTGTTTTAATCCACATATTGATTTTGAGCTTTTATCTCTTGGCCTTGTACCAAAAACATATGTCAACAGACTGTCTCTCTTTGTTATGTTAACCCATATTTAAACATTGATGAAAATCATAAGATACGAAATAATTTTAAAAAAAAACATCTTTCTTCATTGGCAGCATAGAAGTTAGCGAGAATGGGCGTGGAGTGCAGAAGTTAATTCCGAATGCCACTCGTGTATATAACAAACTTATGGGAGGAGTCGATCTAGGGGATTCCATGATCCAAACATATGATCCTGATTTTCGTTCCTTGAAAATGTGGAAACGTGTTCTGGTCAACTTATTACTCAGAATTGTCGGTATGTTGATTACAATCAAAACAACATCGTACATGATAATTTGAACATTTAAATACATCGATTGTATAATATATAATGCATAATATGCCTATGGTCCCAATAGTGTTACGGCGGTTAATGAAATTCGTTAACACCCTGAGCGACCATTTTGTTAAAAGTTGAAAATAATAAATGCATGAATTGAAGTCATTATTTAATTTAAGATATTTTACATTAACATTCACTGTAAATCTTGTTTGCTTTTTCAGTAAATGCCTACATTATTTATAAACAGAATCGCGGATTTCGTCAGAAGATGAACCGCTTTGAGTTCACCATGACATTATGTCAGGAGCTGATTGGAAATCACCAAGTAGAGAGAAGAGTACCAGGAAGAACTAGTACCTATAACAGACTCTCTGATCGCCATTTCATTAATTACATACCAGGTAATATTACCTTTTTATAATGTGTTCTTTCCAAAACTGAATTCATGGAAATACTCATTACCGGTATAATGAAAAGTATTTATTTTTATTATTATTGTCTTGTATCGAATTTTGATGAAATAAAGTATACATCAAGTATATATAAGTGTCATGTATCATTTTTTTAAATTTAATTATAGAATACATTCAAAAAATTTTGAATGTATTCTATGATTAAATTCAAAAAAATAATACATGACAAAAGTATGAATTTTTATAATCTTGAAATTTATTACATTTAGGTACAAAACGCAGACGCTGTAAGGTTTGTGAAAAGAAGAGCCGGTTTTACTGCGTGGACTGTACTGTAGCTTTATGTGTTGGCAATTGCTTTCGTAGATACCATACTTTGAGGTTTTATGAAGAATAGATAGTTTATTACAAGGGAATAATCGTACAATGTAAAATGATTAAATCAACAGAAATATTAATGTCAATGTTTTTTGTGTTGTCTTTACAAAATATGGACATAAGGTCTTCAATTTTTCAGAGATACACTTCATGCGTTTACAGCTTTCTTCATTATCGTAATGAAATGCTCCTTAGTTTATTCGATGTTGTAAGTTTTGTTGAAACTTTGTTACAAATGTTGAAAGTGATATTGTACAGTGTAACTATAGGTATTTCTGAACAGAAAATAATATGCAATTTTACATGATCCCGATTCCAGTGTTTTTGTTTTAAATTTCACGACTTAAAGGTTGAACAAATTCAGTTATTGTCGCGGCGACATATTTTCAGGACATTGACAAATTTAAAAATGTTCACTTTGTTTTATTATTATATTATAGCATTGGTTTTTTTTTCAATTTATTTATTTTTAATTTTTTTTTTTTTTTTTTTTTTTTTTTTTTGTGGATTGTGATTCGGACATGGATTAGTATGTTTACTTTCGATTATTTAGAAATATTTACAATAGCTAATATTTTGTACTATGTGATCCCTTGTTAGACTCACTAGTTCATATCTTCATGACTTCAGTATAGAACGTGCAGTTATGTGACGTAACAACTAAGGTCGATGTGACGTAACAACTAAGGGCGTAGGAATACACAAAAATTTGTAAACAGATGTCAGGGATTTCCTGATCTATTTATAAAAACACATGTCAAAGCACGTGTTAATGTTTATACATAAACCTTCCAAAATATCGCGATATATTGTGCATATATTGCATTAAAATATGTTATAAACTTGGAACTTTTTTTTTTGTTTTTTTTTTTTATGTGGCCCGAAACAAGCACATATACAGGAGTCTGTAAAAAGCTATACAATGTAAGAAGGTTCAAGAATATGGTACATCATGATTTTATACAAAGTTTATTTATTATTTTACACATGAATATGCCAAGAATTGTAAATATAAGAAATGACTTCGTGTTTGGTAACGTACATGAGGGTATGAACGATAGTGAATCCCGCGCAAATTAAGCATAATCTGCTTCGCAGATTATGCAATTTGCGCGTGCTTTGGAACTTTTTTTTTTTGTTTTTTTTTTTATGTGGCCCGAAACAAGCACATATACAGGAGTCTGTAAAAAGCTATACAATGTAAGAAGGTTCAAGAATATGGTACATCATGATTTTATACAAAGTTTATTTATTATTTTACACATGAATATGCCAAGAATTGTAAATATAAGAAATGACTTCGTGTTTGGTAACGTACATGAGGGTATGAACGATAGTGAATCCCGCGCAAATTAAGCATAATCTGCTTCGCAGATTATGCAATTTGCGCGTGCTTTGGAACTTTTTTTTTTTGTTTTTTTTTTTTATGTGGCCCGAAACAAGCACATATACAGGAGTCTGTAAAAAGCTATACAATGTAAGAAGGTTCAAGAATATGGTACATCATGATTTTATACAAAGTTTATTTATTATTTTACACATGAATATGCCAAGAATTGTAAATATAAGAAATGACTTCGTGTTTGGTAACGTACATGAGGGTATGAACGATAGTGAATCCCGCGCAAATTAAGCATAATCTGCTTCGCAGATTATGCAATTTGCGCGTGCTTTGGAACTTTTTTTTTTTTGTTTTTTTTTTTATGTGGCCCGAAACAAGCACATATACAGGAGTCTGTAAAAAGCTATACAATGTAAGAAGGTTCAAGAATATGGTACATCATGATTTTATACAAAGTTTATTTATTATTTTACACATGAATATGCCAAGAATTGTAAATATAAGAAATGACTTCGTGTTTGGTAACGTACATGAGGGTATGAACGATAGTGAATCCCGCGCAAATTAAGCATAATCTGCTTCGCAGATTATGCAATTTGCGCGTGCTTTGGAACTTTTTTTTTTTGTTTTTTTTTTTTATGTGGCCCGAAACAAGCACATATACAGGAGTCTGTAAAAAGCTATACAATGTAAGAAGGTTCAAGAATATGGTACATCATGATTTTATACAAAGTTTATTTATTATTTTACACATGAATATGCCAAGAATTGTAAATATAAGAAATGACTTCGTGTTTGGTAACGTACATGAGGGTATGAACGATAGTGAATCCCGCGCAAATTAAGCATAATCTGCTTCGCAGATTATGCAATTTGCGCGTGCTTCACTATCGTTCATACCCTCATGTACGTTACCAAACACGAAGTCATTTCTTAAATGAATTTTTAGAGAAGATTCTGCAAATAATGTTGCACATGATATTGAAAATTTCATAAAAATCGGACAAATAATAACTTTGGAATGAATGTTTTACGGTGTATGAATTGAGCACAGGTGCTCCTTTTGTGTGTGTGTGTGTGTCGTCATTTTTTATGACACATGATCATGATGACGTTGTCTGCAATCTCGGCACAGCGGTGACGTAATTTGAACTGTTCCGTGGCACGCAAAGGGTTAAAGACTGGATAAAATATTATAAAAATTATATTTTAATAAACAAATTGATTTCCCGTAGGAAGTTTAAAATTTTATGTCCATCCATGGAAATTTTTAATATATAACACAGATGCCTGTTAAATTTTGATGAACCATATGTGCACATTTCGGAAATTAATTCCTAATTAATGTGCTGAATAGATTGTTGACCTTGACAAGGGACATATTGAGAAGGTTCTCCCTTCAAAATAAATGAATGCGTAAGATAGCTATGGCCGATTCTACAGCGTCTAAGGACAACATCCTCACTTCTACTATAATGAGACAAAGTTGTAAGTTCTAGACAAGGCTGTACAGAAATATAAACATATTAACCTTTGTTTTGTGTGTTACCTTACATTATCACCCTGAAAAAGGAAATTATCGCCAGAGACGAAGTCGAGGCATAACGTTATTCTCTCATTTAATTAAGTTGTCTAAAAGTTAAAATTTAACTATAAGCATTAAATCTTATGTCCATTCGGGTCATTTAGAAATAACAGAAAGGGACGCTGTGCACGCTGCGTTATTTGCTAAGCGAAGCGAATTACGCATAAGTGTGGACGCTGTATATCACTGTTACGCTTGCAAACGCTATGATTGTTTACACTGTCGTTTTGTTGAGGTTAGACTAATATGATTGTAGGCACAGCCTATATAGACAGCGTAGCTAATTGTTGAATGCCCATTTTTGCCACTAATGATGTTTATTATTTTGTTTATGATTAAAGATTCTAATAATTATTTTATTTTACTAATAAAATTAGACTACGTTAACCCTTTGGTTGCGACGTTTCAAAAAAATACTGTACGTCATATGCGTAGTTTTTACGTCACAAATGCGTGACGTACAAAATATAGTTCAATTTTAGGTACGACAAGTGCTCTTTATACTGAAAAAAACTAATACAATTGTGATGTCAACATTTATCGATTTTTTGTAATCTAAAGAAGTAATCAATATGTTTTCAGTTTTTCGACATTTGGGTTGAAGTTTAAAGCTTAGAAGTTTTATAAAACATGGTTAAGGTGGTGATATTATGCCAAATAATTACTACCACTTCCAAGGGTAACACTGGCCACTATAACAAGAAGGAGAAAAAATGCAGGGGATCGAACCTAAGACTTTCCCACATATAGGCGAATACTCTACCAACTGAGCTACCCAGACCAATAAGTTTGTATCTTTAAATATAAATAAACAACTAATCTTAGACATATAAGATCCCAAACGAGTAAATAAATATCGAGTGTGATAAATGTCATATTCCACGAGTTGGAGTTTATCATATTTTTACAAGGATTAACAAATGATATAATTTTACTTTCTGGTGTGATAAACGGGGACGCGTATTAATTTACATCTGTTAACCACATCACTCAAAAATTGAGAAAAACGCAAGAAGGAATAAGAAGGAGAAGTAAAAACATTTAATTGAACATTCAAATTGAAATAACACCGTACAGGACGCAAGCGGTAAGGTTGAAACATCTTCAAAATGTAAATTAAATTCCCGACACCGTTCCGTAGCATGTCGGCCAAGGCTGGCACTGATCCAACAAGTGTGATGTCTGCGACAGCTATGTTTCCGATTTTATGTCCTCAAGTGTTAAATATTTCGAATAAGTAATTACCATTTAAAATGAATAAATTTGATATTTGTTTAAAAAGCGACATTATAGAAGGGGTGTTTAATCCTATAGTTGAAGTGAGATCAAAAATAGTTCCTGCACAGTTGCAGATCGTATTATGTTGTGATTTGATTGGTTAATGGCCAGTGTGATAACTCTGTCATGAGTGTGATAACTCATTGCGAAATTTTCACTCTCGTGTGGTACGATAACATGCACTAAAATATGATAAATCAGTTATAATTCTTTTCTTAAAAGTGTTGCGTATACATAGGTTTTCACGATAAAACAAACGAATTTAAAAGTAATTTTCATTCCTCTGTCGTCCTGGTATGAAACTTTTCAAAACATTCTCCAATGCAAAGTCCTATGCTGCATACTGGCTCCGGACACCAAGTCCTTACTTTTGATCCACATAAGTGACATACTTTTCTTTTCTTATCTATATGAATTTTAAAAAAAATGTCATGCAAGTTATGAATTACATTGTTTTTTCACTGTGACTAAATATTGTGTAAATTGTTACTGAAAGTATAAAACTAAAGAATGATGTTGAATTGTCTTCAAAGCTGAAGGAATATCCATACACCTATCGATTTGTTTGTAACTATCTCCAAACTTATATATAATTATGGACAGCATTCCTATTTTTTCGGTTTATCTGTGACATCGCAGGCGATTGTACTTGTACTCTCAAGGACACTAGTACAATGCAGATCAGAACACATTTGAACTTGTGTTTAGATAATCCTTGTTTTTAATAAAAATTGCCTTTTACGAATAGCTGAAATGCTGATGTGATGTAAAACCAACATAACGACCAACCTTCCCAGAAAGAATTCATATATATCATTTTTTGCATATTATTTCAAACTTACCGGGAATAAAATGTATAAAATGACGTTCAAATAGTCCTCTGTGGTACAGGATGGCCGCTTGGTCTACCAGTTCTTTTCTTCTCAAAACATAATCACCAATAAGTTGCTGGTACAGGACAACATGTGAATTCATATCTTGACATTTTTCTTAACAACCCTCGATTTTGGCGATAGACAATGTAACAGTTAACGGAAAATACAGAATTTAAATGTTATAATTCTTTCATTAATATAAATATTGCAAATTATTAGACCAAAAGTGAATAGGAATTTATATCAAATATGTAAATAATACCGATAAACGGCAAGTATCCATCAAACCTGTTCGTAAATGGTGATTTTTAATTTTCCTGTACAGCTTGTAAGAGTTTAACAAAGGAATAAACTTTTTCACCCACAGATGGGATGGCAAATTATATCCGCGGGTTCGTATATATGTTCGCGGGGTTTCATCAGACCACAAGGAAAAATTCCTTGGGGGGGGAACACCTGTTATCCAGTTCTTAAAACATTTTTGATAATTTTATTGTATTTTTGATCATGGTTCGGTAAAATCCTTGAAATCCTCTATCGATAAAGTTATGTCAAATATTATATAATTACCTGTAATTCTTAAAAGTATGTTCATAAGAAGCTTCTTCCATAACTTAACACACTTTATATTAGGGTCGTATGTTGTCAATTGCTGGTAAGCTAAATCTACCCATCCCATCATTTTGTTTTATTTAAATATGGCCTGTGGAATGCTGTGTTCAATTCCTCTAGAGTTGTTGTGATCTTCCTGGCTAATGAATTATAATAGGTAGAAAAATGAAATGTTTAACTTAGATTGTAAAATCCAAGCTTTATTTTCAGGTTAAGTTTAATACCATATTCTGAATTCTTGAAATACATATTGTCCTCTACCAAATGATAATATAAAAGTTGATTCAGCAGTCAGTCCCGAAATGAGTTGAATCAAATTGAAATAGCACGCTTTGATGAAAAAACTAAATTGTCTTGAATTATAAAAGAACATGCACATAAAATAAATATTGATGTTGCAACAATATTATTATGCATTATGTAATACTTGTATTTACATTTTTAATTAATACCTTGGGTAATACATGGTAGATATCAGGGTAACTTGCTTTCTATCACCGTACTTCATTGCCATTAACGAACCGGCTTGTCTCACCATACTTTCACCTTTTGCCAATTTTGTTCGCCGAAAACTCTTGGGCATACCCTTTCTCCCATTTCGTACTGTACCTGTGAAGTATGTGTCATTTTGCACTAGCTTTTCGGATAGTGCTGGACTGCTAAATGCATTATCTGTTGTTACATGGTGAAATTTTCCATAAAACGGTTCAACTAGTTTAGTTACAACATCATATCCCATTCTATGAATGCTGTTAACTTGTGATATATTCCGCTTACCTAAATGTATAATAAATATGTATAGAAATGCAGTGTGTGTGTGTGTGTGAGAGAGAGAGAGAATTACCATATACAATAGTTATTAATACATGCGTCCCTAATACGGATGATGATGATGAAGATTATGATGATAATGATTCCATTTGTAAGGCTTACTTGCTTATAACAACTAGGAGAATTTGGTTTCTTTTCTTATTTGATTCTTTTATAAACTTTTAAAATTCTATTATGTGGTCAAAATGAGCACATTGTTATATTATTATTATTGTTGTTGTTGTTGTTATTGTTATTATTATTTTGAAATACCTGCGTATAATTACAAACTTAGAGTATATCCTGTGTCTGATTCTGCCAGAACCCATAATTTAGCACCCCACCGATGTGTCTTCTTGGCAGGCATGTATTGAACTGAATAATGTCTTCCCTTGTGGCCAACCATACTTTCATTACTGTTAAATCTCTTCCAGGTTTGTATTTTTCTTTAAAACTTCTGTTTACTAAATCAAGAATGGTTCTTATTTTATGTGCTGGATCATGATTTGGATTACCTCTAGGTACAGATCTTCATTATCATTTGCGTGCAAACATTTAATAATGAGCTGGAAACGGTCGCGTCTCATAACTTTGGAAAAAGCGGGTGTATTTAACAGCAAAGTTTTTTTTATTTGTTTCCCAATACGAAGCCATAGAAGGTTTTCTAATTATGCCCATAGATAACCAAAGTCCTAAAATGCTGACTTTTATCTTTGGTAACATCTTCCCATTTATTCATCCTAGAATATGGCCTTACTGTATTTGTAAGCATCTGTCGTGCATATCGGTTGGTTTCTTCTACTAAGATTGACATGATTTTACTATTACTATCTCCGCAACACAAAAGCCATTTAAAATAATCGATAGGTTCAGCATGTTTTGGTGGTGGATTTACTGCCCCGGTTCTTAAAACAAATGGCTGAATACGATGTGTAAATTCAAAGTTATCTGGATCTTGTACAGTCCATAGAGGTCCAATAATTGTTCGATCATCATTGTCCCCGTCACTGTCGCTGCTGAAGCTGTCAGAAAAACTCAAATCCGAACCAGAATCTTCTGAATCAGACTCCATATCAATGATTAGAAACGCCGATAAGTTACACGTATGACGTCACAAAACCCTGACGTCATGATGTCGATTACGTCACAATTTTTTAAAATCAAACAATGTTTAATTATTTTGATACATTTTATTTATGACATTATCTGATTATATTCTGAAAATTTCGTATATAGTTTTCAAAGGTCAATACCATTTTGAAGGACATATATGTCCTTCACCGCACTCTTACAACAAAGGACATATATGTCCTTACCGCAGCTAAAGGGTTAAGATGTCAATAACAGCATGTCGAAGAAGCAGTTTGCACGCCATTAATATTCATATCTTCGGTCACATGATCCGAAGTTTTGTTCCCGGGAAGATATGAAAACCATAGTCATCAGAAAAAGCTATCGTCAGTGTTTTGAGGAATTGACAATTTGACCTCTAAAACAGATACCTTACCAGACAAATATTTTGAAAGGTTGATAACAAAGAGATATAGAAATGTAAGCTGATTTATGATGATAAAGTGCCTCTTTCAAAATTCTTCTTCTTTTTTTTTTTTTTTTTGATTTTTGTTATTAATTTTAAAAAGGAAGCTTTAGATTAAAAGCTAGGATGCAAAAGTTGTCAAATGATGGGTAAAATTTAAAAGGTCACCATGATCAAAGCGAACAATCGATTTGGGTTGAGGTTATGCTCTGAAAAAGACCCAAAAGTGAGCCGAATTTGCAATTTTGTCAAAAATATCGACTTTTTAAAGGCGTTGTATAAGACACCGTCGCTTCGTAGGTTAAAAGTTAAAAGGAACCTCGAAATTTAAGTCATTTTAATAAACACAAGCTCCATATGGCGGCAAATTTATTATGTACTTAACAAGTCAATAAGAAAAAAAATGACAAATCATTATCCAATATGACGAATGGGCAAATTAATGAGCGAACTCCTTTTTCGGTATGGACAAAGTCACAATGTAAAACATTGTAATCCCCAATCAAGGATTTGATTGTCAATTTTCTGAAGACTTCTGTTACACCAGGATGTGCACTGGTAAGATTCAAACCCATTGACTCCACGAGAGGAACTGAAATCCGTAAATTTCCGCACTCAGCAACTAATAGTTTTAAAAAGATTAGAAAGTCAAGTGAAAAGGAATAAACAAATGGAATAAATTCCATTATAATAGAAAAAATGATAATGTAAGGGCTATTGGAAATATGTTCACCATGGTCCCTAGGTGTTATGAATAGCTGAAGTAGCAATAAGAGGCGATAAATCGGTATACTTTGGAAAGGTCCGTTTTGGAAAAATTTTACTTTCATGGTTTTATTCTATCATAAACATTTCGGGTATGTTTGTCTTTAGCCCGATGATCCGGTGGGTGTTAGCTGGGGAGGTAAACTATGTTTGCGTATTTATAAGTGATGCCTCGACCTCAATGTTGAAATGTTTTTATTTAATGTTTGTGACATTGTCTGATGTGTTGTTAAACAAACAACCTGTTCTGTATAAAGCCCAAAAATGTGATGCAAAGGATGTCTCATACAGAACAGACAAATGTAGTATAAGCTAGACGATTGTCAGTAAATACTGTATTTATTTAACTGAAATAGAAAAACAAACACATGGTAGTCTGAGTTTCCTTCAAGAACTGTTAAAAAAACACTGCTACCTTGTCGATTATTTTAACAAAATAATGAAACAACGTTATACACCTAACTCATTTACTAAAAATTTCAGAAAAAGGGGAACAAATAAATAACATGGTTAGGTAAAAGGTTACAGAACCTCTGACTGACTTTGATGATTTCAGCACTGGCGAGAGTTACAATATCAACCAATTACAATGCGATTTTTTAAATACGTGTCTTGCGCAAAGAAATGAGTCTACTTTTGAAACAATATTTAAAAAAAAAAAATAGTTTAAACTTTGAACATCAGAGAAACATACTTTAAAATTTAAGCACTTTTGAATTTTCCGAATAAAGAGGGGGAAAAGATTTTAGTCCGTGTCAATTGCAATAAGTCATGTTGCTAACTTGAATTTTTTCTGTTATGACAGTTATATATACACCAACATGCATGATCAACTGCACAATCGTGAAGCATACTGCTAAATCAATGCTATATCATGGCTATGCTTGATTCTCTTCTGGTACTGATTATGGTATTTTATTTCCTAATACTTAAGTAGAATAAAATAAATAAAAACAAAATGTCATTTAAAAACCCCAAATTACACAGAAAAAATTCAGTGGATTTGTGACATGTTACAATATGAAGTAATAATGACGTAACATTCCTGCCCTAAACAAAACAATCTTACGGGATTTAGACCTGCATACGATGTCTATTGATTCTTTGAAAGTATTTTTTTACCCCAAATGACGATTTGTTCAGGTAAGTCAGTGATAATAGGTTATCTCTACCTCATATTAACCTTCAATATTCAGCATTATCTTACGGTAGATTTACGGATCGGAAACATTGCTTCATCTCCATATTAGTGATCGATGGTGATCTGCTTATTACGCCAGTCATTTTCATGTTAAATTCAGAAAATATCTTGTAAAAAGTTAGCTGATGTGGTAGATTATATGTTTTAAGCGTTCAATTTGGGTTTCTAATTATTTTTATCATCTCTCAGTGAACAGATTTAAACGCGACCATTAGCAGATTTAACTTTGGTGTTTAAATCATGACGGTCCAATTTTTAACTTTTGATCTTCATTATCCATGACGTCATATTAAGTATCTGCCAAGTTCCTTGGTCAACAAGAATGACACTCGTACTTGTCATAGATCGCTTGTTTCCGTAACAAAAAAATCGACTTTGTAAGTTTTTGTATGTCTCATAACGGAAGTTATTTTTTGATAGACAACAATGTTGTTGTTGACATTTCCGTTAATAACTGTAAATAAGCAGTTTTGAAAAAAATACTTCCGTTTTTTCCCACACGACCTCGGGTAATCCACTGGTACAAAAAAAGAAAACTTGAAAGATAACTCATTTTCAACTGGTCTCCGTACACGATATCTATAGAGCTCGCTGAACGTGCAAACATCGCTGCGCCCTCTAATATCAGAAATGGACGAGGGTTCAGTTAAATCCGTAGCCAGGCGATATTGAAAAAAATTTATTGCCCGTAGGCAAGGAAAATTACCCGTTGTTAACTAGACGTGATTTTAGTAGCAAGATAGTTAAAATAAACTTGTCATAACCAATCAATTAGATCTTTACAAGAGGTATAATGTAATTTGTGATGTTCCTGGTTCCATAGATTTGACGATGGATCAATGATGTAATTATGTATCAATGGTTTTAAAGCTGAATTAAGTTTTTCAAATTTTATGATTTTCTTAAGACTATAAATTAGAATATTTTTTTTCAAAAACAGGTAACTTCTATTCACAATCATTGAGAGTTGAATTAAGTAATGGTGTTTAACATCCCAGTCGGGAATATTTTACTTATATCGAGACGTCGCCAGCTATAAGCGAAAATACCGATATTTTGCCTGTGCATTGCGCTGATGGCATT
>JARBDR010000502.1:0-59188 GCA_029721355.1 Tegillarca granosa | reverse complement strand
GTCAAGACCTATCCATCTTATACAAGGACCTATCCAGTCTGTACCAGAGCCTATCCATCTTTGGATCAGAACCTGTCCATCATGTATCAGAATAGCAGGACCAAACCATCTTTGTATCACGATCTATCTACCTCTGTATCAGGACCTATCAGTCTTTGTATCAGGACCTATTTATCTCTGTATCAGAATTTCTATCTTTGATAAGTACCTATCCATCTTTATAATTGGACCTTTCTATCTTTGATCAAGACCTATCCATCTTTGTATAAGGTCATATCAACTCTGTATCAGAACCTATCCAGTCTGTATCAGAACCTGTCCATCTTTGTATCCGGATATCAGGACCAAATCATCTTGGTATCACGATCCATCTACCTCTGTATCAGAACCTATCCATCTATGTATCAGAATCTATTCAACTCCGCAGAACTTTAGTGTGGTCTATTCATTGCTTACGTCCATAGAATCATTCAATGTAGAAAGTGCACTTGTATCTGTGAAATTATTATAGAACAATTTAATAACATTGTATCCTCTGTACTTATTTGTCATTATTGTTCATTGATTTATTCATCTGAAATAAATATGGTAACATCTGAGTCTTTGAAAAATTAGCTTATAACTTCTTTGAAGAATACTTTTTATTGATATTTTAAAATATTCTGTAATGTTCTCTTTTTACCTTTAACTCACTAAGTCGACAGCTGGCCCCTTATATATATATATATAACTGCCAAATGAGTGTTCAGATCAGATCGAGTTTCACGTCTTTTAAGAAAGCGGCTGTAATTTTGGCATATTTCAGAAGTGTTCATACGCAATGTGTTTAGAATTAAAAGTTATGATTCGTTTGCAAATTCTTCTTCTCATTCGACAAACCCGTTACTTTTATTTCTTGAAGAAAACATAGTTACTTCCAATTTGAAGAGACTCAGGTCTATGTTGGAAGGACAATAAACTCCGAACTCCTAGTATGAGACAATCGCTTTAGCAATTATGCTATTAAAGGCTTAGTAGGCAATAGCAAAATAAAAAAATGGCTTGCTTCAGTATATTTTATATTAAATAAATTACTTTGAAAGCATTATTTATAAACAAAAACGATTTAATAGAATTTCGGTTTTAACACTACACACCAGACTTAATTGTGTTCCTTTTTTACACACTGTAGGTTTGGATGTTCAGTCCCGGTACACAGTGCTTCTACTGGGTACCATTTTTTCATTATGTTCTGTCATGTACAGAGTTTTTGGTAGCACTGATGAATATTTGTTTGTGGTTGTATTCTGTGCCAATACAGAGTAGACTGTGTTTAATAAAATGTTCGATGCGTGATTAAGTCTTCTTTGTTTTTCCTATCTCTTGTTCGTTTGTTGTGAGCCGTTCTTGGTTGCATTGTCTAATGATGCATGCTTATCTTATTGGGTCATCCATGCTACATTGTCCACTCAACTATGGACGGTCCTTGTAGGGTTATCCGGCATTAATGTTTTATTTTGTCGTTAATTTGTTTGAATATTGATTCACAAAAATCCCACAACTTACATCCGTAACATAATGAAACAAAAATATAACGACAAACTACTGAAATCACAAAGTCAGTTTTTTCTAAAATAGGACATTTATAGCTTCATTAAGTTTACCTGTTTTTGAAAATAAATTCTATCACGAACTGTACTTAAACTCACTCTATTAGCCCATAATAAATGGAAATCCTAAAATTTATCAGCTTGGGCATGCACGAAAGCGAAAAGTTCTACATGTATGTAAACATCGGACGGTCGATAGATAAACGTGTTCTTGCGAGAACGACAATAGATTCTGCAAAAAAAAAAAGAACAGGAGCCACTAGGACAACTGACTCCAGGATATAAATCGCCAGGCTCAGAATGAAAAAACACAGTTTAGGCTTGGGGTATGGGGGCAACAAAGTGGTCTCATTGCTCTTAAACACATGCTTCCCCCCGCCCCCCCCCCCCCTGTGTTTTGTTGACGTTGCCGGTCGTTTACGAAAAGAATCGCGTAATCAATGTTCTAAAAATAAGATCTTTGATAAATCAAACTAGCAGAATAGGTTTCCCCTGAGTAAAGGTTTTATCATGGATGCATGTGTTAAATTTTTAAGAGAGAAAATGATTAAGAAAAAAACGCGCCGTTCAAATATTATTCCATTGGGAAACTTAATGTAGCTAAAAACAAAAACAAAAAAAAAACTAATATTTAGTATTAATCGACTCAGAACCCTAAATATATCATTAAAAATCGTTATATATATAAAATATATAAAAACCATTATTTACAAAGGAAACAGCTGTCAACAATATACAATGAATGAGAGATATGGTATTAATTTACTGACACAGGCTTAAAATTTTATTTCATCTAAACCTCTAAAACTGCTTGATACATTTTATTACATACTAAAACCAAAGCGTAACTAAGGAAAGAGACGATGATTGACCAGTGACGAAACAGCTAAGAACTTGGCAAAAGTTAGAATTAAAAGTAGGTCGGCAAAATGTATAAGTAAATACCGACAGAACAAAGACAGGATAAGCTTATTCAGACTGCTGAAGAAAGGACAATATATATTTAGAATAAGAGGCATATGGAAGATATAGCTTGAAGGAAGAATGGATCGGAATGAAACGGCCGACGGCCAAACTATCGATACTCTGACTGACAAGAACGAAGAGGATAACTCAAGTGACAAAGAATCAAACTTACAGAAATGGATAATAACAATATTTCTGATCTTCTGACGTGGTCTGTATGGTAAGTTATGTAACATATTTTCTTGCATATGTGATAGATTAATTTCACTAAATTGATTGTACGGGTTTTTTTTTTTCAATATCACCCCCCGCGTACGCACATTTGGCCTAATCTCGTTTGAACGGGGATAAACTTTTTTCAATGGGCAATGGTCATAATTTAGTGGAAAAAATTATAAGAAAACGACAAAAAAAATATGATAAATAATATTGTTTTTACTAAAAGATGTATATATATTAAGAGAAAAATCGATGTTTTGTTTTGTCGGCGTAGGTTCAAATTCTGCTGTGAGTGAAACGTTATTTGTTATTGTTGCATGTCTTTTATTCATCTACTAGCAAAATCTTGCATCAAAATGGGCCGTGATTCCGGTACTCGACTGAGTAATTCAAGATGATGGAGAAAGAAATGAGTCTCAAAAAGCCGAGCGATTCGCCGATAGGAAAAATGCCGAGAAATAAGGTTACACGTTTGGGAGACCTCTATATCCCAAAATCGACTCGAGGCCAAATGCAAATTAATTTTAGCCTAAGGTGTAATATAAAACTTAACGTAATAAAGACAATATTGTTACTGAAAAAAAACTTAATATGAAAATATGTCATTGGTCGTTTTCCCTCACTTTTATTACCCGGGATTGTGAAGAGTAAAATTCACATGATGTGTTTTCGAACGGTGAGCTAATGCGGCACTACATGGCAATGATAGCATTCCGTTGTTACATGCATTTAATGTTGCTTGTATACCTTAAACTCGCATGCGTATTGACCAGTGGCCTGATAAATGATCATAACGCTGCTAGATATTTACGACATGTATTGAAATATTTCCAATGATGTGTTCAGATAAGAAGTGCGGTTATTTTACTGGGGTTATTTGTTGATGAAGCATATACATTGCGTTTAAATAAGAAAAAAATATTGTAAAATGAAAAAAGATTACTATAAAATATATTAAAACAAATAAAAAACGGAGGACATATAAGATTCGAACCCAGGACTTTGAGGTTATTAATTCATACGTCCTACCACACAGCCAGCGTAGACGGTATTGGAATCATATGCTAGCTATTATCAAGTACATGTATTTATATTGTTTGGGGCGATTAAGGAGTAATGTGTTTTATCTTTATCCCCAAATTCTAATGCCAGCGCATCCCTCTCCATGAACCAAAATTTGCAAAACAGAAGATAAAATATAGAAGTTTTGATAGTCAAAATATCTTTGATGGAGAGGAATGCGCTCTATGTGTATCAATTGAAAAACACGGTTATTTCCATCAAAATTTTCGTATTTGTATGGAAGTATGCGGAATGAAGTATTCTGAAATGAATGTTAAAACACCTAATGTAATGTTTTATCAAACTTTTTATATTCAAAAGCGTTTCGTTTTGGTACTCTCTTTTAGATGTTTAAAGTGTAAATATTATTTTAACAAATTTAAAATTTTGAATGCTATAGGCGGATGCCTCGGCTTTTTGAGAATCATCCTTTAAATATCAAATGATTGAGATAGGGAAATTTAAATATCAAATGATCTGAAAACGAACCAAGCATTAACATCATTGTTGAAAGAGTTTGATGGATTTGCTTTAAGTTGTCCATATATCAATTACAAGGCATGTCAAGTTTTAAAGCTGCAATAAGTTTTCCAAAGAAAAAATTAAAATTGTGCTAATCTAATTAATGATGTTCCTAATGAACAATGTACATTTGGTTCAACGATAAAAGCTCGAATAAATACAGAAATTACTGTATTTACCCAGCGAGATGCAACATTTGGGATCTAATATTAGAACATGGTTACGTCATCAAAACCCGAACTTTCAAAACGGTGAAATAGGATAAATTAAATACAGAACTTCGTTGAATTTGTCATTTGTGACTTAGTATGGGATACATAACACCATTTCAAATACATCTGGATATTAATGAAGGACAATTAATGCAATCTGTCATGTTTCACCTTCGATTCTAGGTTTTTCCGTACATCCGTGCGCAAGCTCCAAGCTCAAAATTACCATCGTAAAACACTGACCAACCTGTCAAAGGATTCCGTTTATTTACAGCTAAAAGAAATGAAATTTTAGAAAATGAATGTCACGGATCGTGGTTAGAAGATATCTTTTTTTTTTTTTTTAAATATATTTTTAGAAAATCAAAAAAAAAAAAAAAAATTCAGAAAATTGAAAAACTTAATGCAGCTTTAACACAAAGGTATTCCTTTTTAAAAAGCTAAATTTTGGAGATCTATAAATACAAAGTTTATACAAAAAACAATTTGTTTGGTAAATTAAACCAACATATCTTAAGTATATGGTATTTCCTATATTTACAAATTTACAACATCTACAATTTGCTATGAAACATAGATAAAAAGAAGTTTGTAAAATACGAACCAAAAATATCTTAAAAATATTTGCAGAATTCATCACAATTTTTATAAATGGTGTGTGTGTGTGTGTGTGTGTGTGTGTGTGTGAAATTATCCTCGCCACCAAGAATTGATAACAATAACATATGCTTAATTTCCATATCAACGTTATTGTCATTTCATTTTTCTGAATTATAGGGCTCTTCATTGGAAATGGCTGGACCAACACTTAAGGATTTTATAATGAAACTACAATCTAACTACGACTATGTAACGGGAGCTATAAGTTATAGAAACATTGGAGAGTTTTTTAGGTGGTGTGGTTGGAGGAGTGTTAGTGGACAAACTTGGGCGTTTCTGCTTTCTGATAATTGGAATATCCCTCACAGCTATGGGTCTGACGTCTGTGTTGTTACCGTTTGTAAATGATTTAAGACTTCTCGGATTTCTGTATTTTCTTCTCGGAACCCTGTTAGGGATAGTAAATATAGGTAAATATAAAAGTAGTTCGGTAGTTACATTGCTCCGTTGTTCAATTATTCTGTTCTTTTTTTAATTATTATGTTTTGTTGCTCAATTATTCTGCTCCGTTGGCTTGTTGTTCAATAATTATGTTCTGGTTTTTAATTATTTTGTTTCGTTGTTCAATTATTTTGTTCTGTTGTTCAATTATTCTGTTTCCTTTTTCAATTATTCTGTTCCGTTGTTCAATTATTCTGTAAACTTGTTCAATTATTCTGTTTCCTTGTTCAATAATTCTGTTCCGTTGTTCAATTATTCTGTAAACTTGTTCAAATATTCTGTTTTGTTGTTCATTTAATCTGTTCGGTTGTTCATTTTTTTTGTTCCGTGGTTCAATAATAATTTATATAAAAAACTGAAATAATAAATTTTAAATTTTAGCTGAAAAAGTATTCTTGCACCAGCGATGCAATCCTAGCTGTTTTCTAGGGCTGTTTAAAACAAACTAATTTATTGCATAAACAAAACACAAAACCGGAAGTTCAATCATAAACAAGTTTGTTTACTTACTATACAATATTTAACACCACACAATCATCAGCAAGGGTTAATGCTAGTTTGAATTCCAAACGGTCAAAAAAAAATTTTCGGCATTTAATGTCGGATAAATTTTTATACTATCTAAGAAAAAAGTATATTTGATATTTGAAGTTTATCTAAGAAAATGCAATGTATTTTTCAGCTGGACAAAAAACAATATTATGGACATGGAAAGAAAAAGCAGCATCGCCATTACATGCTTTACACATGGGGTATGGAATCGGTGCACTTTTGGCTCCTTTAATAGCGAATCCATTTTTAGAGAATAACAAAACACATTACGAAGATGGCATCCACCAAGGTGCTGACACAAGTCAGCGAAACACAACCATTACCGGAAACAGTACGTCTCAAGTATCGCCAACTGTCATCTTCAATGTATACAAAGCATATATAATCGTGTCAACATATATATTTGTTTTATCCATAATGTTTTGCATTCTCCACTTTTACAAACATTTCTCGAAGAAAACAGGTGAATTTGACAAACTATCTCTATCAAAGAAACTGACATTTCTCGAAATGATAAACCCCGCTACCTGTGCAGACGGAAATTGTTTCTTTGGTGGCATTGTTCTTGGTTTATTATTTTTCTTTTATTTTGGAATTGTGGGAGCAGAGAGAATATGGGGAACATTCATCAGATCGTATTCTATAGATGCATGGAAATTTTCCGGAAATGCTGGGTCATATATTAATACGGCTTTTTGGATTAGCTTTTCTTTTGGCCGTTTTTCAGGATTTCTTATTTCTATGTTTATTTCAATCAAAATTATAATGATATGCGAGTCATTAACATTTTTACTTGTAAGTTTGTTGCTCTTAGTTATTTTACCCGGAAGTACGTTTCCGCTTTGGATTTTGACTATCATTTCCGGTCTCATGAACGGACCTATGTATCCGACAGGTGTCAGTTGGGCAAACACATACCTAAACATGACCGGCGTGGCGATGACGTTATTGGTTCTCGGAGGTGGATTAGGGGGATATGCAATGACGAAATTAATTGGGCATTTATATAATTTATTCGGACCACAACAGTTTGTATATCTAATTGTCTCTATATCTGTGTTTATATTAATAATTATGGTAACCATGACAATATTAATAGAATTTAAAAAACATCTATTCCAGCGTAACTACGTAGAGTTAGAAGCAGTAATCAAGATCGATAATTCATCTCTGGATATTAAAAAATGATACCATCTAACAAAACGTCTTACTCCTTGATACACAATACATCTGGATGGCACAGAACCCTATAGTCCCTGGGTTATTAAAATCTTTCACTTGCGTTTTTGTTGTTTGGATTTATTATTATTATTATTATTATTATTATTATTATTATTATTATTATTATTAATAATGTTGTTGTTGTTGTTGTTGTTATTATTATTATTATTATTATTATTATTATTATTATTATTATTATTATTAAATAATAAAACTTTTTTTTTTTGTTTTAAGTGTTGATTAAAACTGATTACAAAGCTCAAGACTTGAGACGCTGACGTTTGGAGTTATCTAGTAGTATTGTTTATATGGTCCTATTTAATCTGTTAGGTTCACTTTCATAGATACCAAAATACGTACACTGAACACAAATTAAAATCCGAACATTAGAGGGGAGGTAACTCTTATTAAAAAATCTGGATAAATCTTTCGTTATTATTATGGTTAAAATCGGGATGTATTGTATTACTGACCTAATTTCTTTCAAGACCTTCAACTTCTTACTTCATTGTTACCCAGATTACTCAGCAAGTGAAAACAAATATTTCAATCGTTCCATAATTTTTAGCCCTTGCCTATCAACTTAACTCATTTATATTTTCTGAGATTTTTTTTAAATTTCCTCTTTTTCCAGAAAATGAAATATCATTTTTCTTTCCATTTAAAAAAAGTAATATATTGTTCTCTGTTGTTCACCATCATTAATATATCCAAGTATCGCATATAAAAAATTATTATCACCATTATTATTATTATTATTATTATTATTATTATTATTATTATTATTATTATTATTATTATTATTATCAAAATATAAAAATAATTGTAAGCAGACTTTACCACTGTTTTGATTTTCACATCCATGTTACTTTGAGTTGAATTGTTCTGTATAATTTGTAACTATATTAAAAAGAAAAATAAAACTTAAAAAAAGTGTTGGGACATGAAACAGATATTTATATATTATACTATGTATTATTAAGCATTAAATCTATGCAAGTTGTTATTTATGAAAATAATTCTAGTGAGGATCTCCTTTATAAAAATTATACATGTGACCAAATTTTCTGATTCTATTTCGAGAAAAGAAAATAAATTGGATTTGACTGATGGTGTTTTACGCCCCAGTCATAATGTTTTTTTTATCGAGGCTAATAATTTGGGATGTAGGAGAAAACCGGAGTGCCCGAAAAAAATCACCGACCTTCGGTGAGAGAACTGTTAAACTTTGTCACCTTAGGGTATTCGTAACTAGACTGTTAGGGCACTGTGGTCCGTACGCGCTCGCATCAGACCATTCGGCCTCCAACGCCCCTTCGAGGAAAGAGAGATTGGAGAACATTTTAATGGAAGGTTTGCTGAGAGTTGTCTCGCTTTGCTTTATAAAACAACTTTTAAATGCACCATAAAAGCATTTCCATAACATACTTGTAACGAGTCAAAAAGACTATCCTTCCTGAAAAATCTGTTCCTTCAATTCATTTTTCGATATAGCATGCAGTAACGCTTTATCATATGTGCATTAGATTTAAAATTACTTTGAGAGTGAACTAATACAGTGCAGTCATCACTGTATATATATAAATTTACCATACATTCTCAGTATTTTGCACAGTAAATTGTGAAACAATGGATATGGGACACCTTTGAAGTAAGCAGATATTTCGCGGAATTTTTACGAACACAAAATCAAAACAGATGTTATCCACATTTTACTTCAAAAACAAATGTGTTAGGTTACATTATCATATTTTTGTGGTAATTGTGCATTTAGTTATGCAACATAGTCAATACCTTTGTTTGTTTTTAGATATTTACAAATAAAACAACTAAATCTTCATTGACTCAAAACACCGTATATGAGGTGTTGTCTTATTTTGCTCCGACGAGGCGGAAAACAGATGCATACCCGTCACGCTTAAAATCTATCGTTATTTCCATCAGACAAAACATGTACACCTGCGAGAAGTAGCCGTTTTTGTCGAACCTGACATCGCCATAAGGCGAGACTTAGGTGTTACTTTTCCGGTGTTGGCGGCGGCGGTGGTGGTAGCGTGTCAAAAAGTGAGAGTTTATCTAAAGTGATGTATTTACACTCGATCAAAAACTTACCAGACGATATATTTAATTCCGTGGAATTCTTGTTAATAATAATAATAATTATATATATATATATATATATATATATATATATATATATATATATATATATATATATATATATATATATATATATATATGACGATAACCACACTTTCATTGAATTACCTTTTCGGGTTTTCAGCGTTAAACCCAATAATACAATAAAATGTTTCCCATATAATGAAAGTTTATTTGATGTTTACAACGAGTCGATCTGCATCTTGTATTGCATCTCATTTAGCCAACTTCAGTAGGAAACACAACTCGATAAGTATTCAGATCTATTAGATATATTGGAAAGTAATCCTTACTCAGCTTGTATTGACTATGTAAAAAAAACAGGTAATGTTTCATTTGCAGATGATATCACTTGTGTTAGTATTTCTCCTGTTGGTCATCAATAAATGCTCGATGCTACCTACAAGTATGCTTGTGACTGGAGGTTTACAATTAATCCAACGAAATCAGCTATAATGATATTCTCTTCAAACAAATCCTGAATTCCAAATCGGAGGTGAAAAGATAGAAATAGTGCCTAAATTTGATCATATAGGAATAAAACTAAATAGCAAACTGGACAACACAGATAGGAAAATCGACCACTGTAAACGAGCATATAGCGCATACTTTGCTATTAACGGTATTGGAACTTCACAGATGAACCCAATTACAGCAGTCAGCCTATATAAGAAGATTGTTATTCCAACTGCGTTATACGACTGTGAAGTTTGGTCAAACATAAAGGCAAACAAAATCAATAGACTTAACAGACTGCAACACTTTGTGCATAAACATGTATACAAGGGCTACCAAAAAGGACTCGATCCGATATAGCTGAATCCATGTGTGGACTTTACCCCCTGAAGTAGAAAGGCGAAAACTCTTTTTTTTGGCAAGTTGTGTCGACTAGACAATATTGTATTGGCTAAAGTTATTTTCAAAAAACGCCTATTCGGTTATCTGATCGACCCTTCCTATTCTAACGACTACATAAAGGACTTTTACTCCATACTGAAGAAGTACAATCTACTCAGCTACTTACAGTTGTTTTAGTCTAGGAACATTTCCAATTGCACATAGATGGAAATCAATTGTAACTAACGCAGTGAAGTAGATCCAGCACAGATCTTGGCAATCTAGAATCTCTAACAACACTGACTTTGACAGATTTACTATGTTACACAGCACTAATTCCATTCCAGCGTTAATACGGAGAATTCCCAATAGCAGACAAGAACAAAATACATGTATCTCTAGGAATATCGCTAAGATATGGGCTACTCCAACATACTTTAATGCTAATTGTCTGGTTTTTGATGACACAACTATAGACCCCATTCTCCATGCTGTCTGTGATTGTCCTAGACTTAATTCTTACCGAATTTTTTTATGCTTCGACACAATTATTTAATGAAAGTATATCTTGTGAAATTTCAAACTACAGCAAAACAGAACTGCTTGAAACACTTCTCGGTGGTCATTTAGAGCAATTTCATCTAGTAGAAAAACATATCTTAGCAACCTTGATGTACTGTGCATTCGTTTTCATTATAAACTGTGTAGTTACAAGCATCGAGTATCGACCGATCACCAACTCTAACTAGTCATCACATTTTGTGGCATCCGCAGTGTTACTAACCACATTATCCATATGATGTACATATGTGTATACAGTTTAAGTTAAGATAGTTATAGTTTATCATATCTTTAGTTCCTAATGAAGAGGAATTTATTGAAGAATAGAATAAAACAAGAGGCCCAAGATGGCCCTAATTTGCTCACCTGAGTTTAATATAACTGGTATGCCTTGATAATACCTGGTAGGTCATAACATGTTGGCTCAATAGATCAGGTTCCAGAGAACATTATTTTTATTGTTTTGGTTTTTAGCTATGCAGGTCACTGTGACCTACTTTTGGTAGCCATAGCAACTAGAAACACAAATGTGAATGGCAATGGTCTATAGATGCTATTCACTAATATGATTGAAATGTGACCAGTAGTGTCTGAGAAGAAGTTTTTTGATGGATGGATGGATGGATGGATGGCAGAGTGCCTATCCATAACAAAAGCTCACATGAGCAATTTTCAGATCCGGATTAAGGACTTTACAGATTTGACACATTAATTAAAATATTTTTAAAAAAATTGTAAAAGTCAACAGCAAATTATTTTTAAAAATTTGTTCAAGTCATAAAATTCAAAAATTAAAAAAAAGAAAAAGAAGAAAAAAAGAAAAAAACGTGGCCTCACTGGGATTTGAACCTTCGACCCTTGGGTTGCTAGAATTGAAAATGAAAAAGGTCCAAAAAAGCGACTTGTATTTTACAGAATTTCATGAAAATTGTTAAACATATGTTTCTTCACATAAGAAAATGATGTTTGGAAAAAGAATTCATTCTAATAATTTATTCATTATTGTAATTTTGGTAAAAAAAAAAAGTACTATTTACAATGTATAAAAAATAAACGCAAAAACGTTTTGACCAAGTGAGCTAAAAAACATACCAAAGTAGCCAACATTGCTAAACTTCGACTATTTGAATGCCGTTGATAAAGCATATTATTTACAAATGTTTGTGTTTTTAATTGAACCTGGTCGTTTAAGAACAATGTTCGTAAATGTTTTATTAGAATACAAATCCACTGATACGACCAGGTCATGATAGCTTTTTTCTGAATATCTATAGATATTAAAATTCAGCTGTTGTTACGGTTGTAAACGGATTAATATTCACGGCTTTAATAACACTTTTAAATATCTTATATCATGGAGTCACTGTAAAAATTGTGTATGCTTTTTTTGTTACATAGAACAAATTGGTGGTAGTCTTTTTATATCTTGAAAAATAGTTGAAAAACGTCTCGCACTGAACTTGAAATTAGTGTTTCTTTGGGCATCTTTGATCGACGACGAACATAAAACTATCGCTTGCACAATACGTCAGTACAACCGTAAATTGAAGAGACTGATAGAGAATTACTTTTATCAATCTAAATAATTGTGATCAGAAATATTGCCTTTATCTAGTCTTTGATTAAGAATGATGATTTGTACACCTAGACACTCCAACTTATTTTAGTTCACCAGTTTCTCTTTGGTTGTAATATTTAGCATTATTGTAACCTAAACATGCACCAAGCATCTGCAAAAAATCAAGAAAAATCTTACTGCAATGTGCAGTTAATGCAACTGTTTCTCGTTACAGCAAAATGTCTTGGATAATTAAAACATACTCTAAATGTAACTTCAACTGTAAATAAAAAGCGTTTCTAGTCACTGAATCACTTTAAGGCTATGTTAGGATCGAAACGAGGGCAACAATAGGAAAAGTACAGTTGTGCTCTAAAATAAAGTGTTGTTGGATTTCTTCGCGAATTTTTAGTAACCGCAGCACCAATTGGTAAACTTACACTAATTTGAATATATAATGATCACCTTAACATTCAACATAATTTCTATTATCTGGTCAATTAACAATGTTCCAGCTTTAATAATTGCTTAACGTTTTAATCATGTTCTTGTTATACTTTTGATGTATATTAAACATTTAAACTTTTTTGGTCTGGCGTAGTACATAACTACGCAGCATTTCATAATTCAGAAGTAAAAACAGATTATAAATAAATAAAAACGTCGGTTTTGATCGATCGAACTATCTGATAAAATTGTTAAACGCCATGTTCATTAGAAAAGTTTTATTCGCAATTAGTAGTCATTAGTATTATGTAAGTGCCTGAGGAAAAACTCATTAACAAGCAAAAATGTATAAATTATGTATACTTTAACAGTGGAATGCAATCTTAGCTTCATTCAATATTTAATTTATTTTTTTAAATTTATATATATATATATATATATATATATATATATATATATATATATATATATATATATATAATTATTATTATTATTATTATTATTTTTTTTTTTTTTTTTTTTTTTTGCAAAAGTTTTTATATTTTTCAAAATATTATAGAAAAACGAAGTTACTGTTTTCTATTTATATATGGATCGAAAAAAGGAGACATCTTGTTATTTTTGAAATGTGTTATCCCTCTTTAAAACATAAAAACCCTTATGTAGCATAAAAAGCTCTATGATCATCCCTTAAATGAAGCATTTTAGATTCAAGACAAAGATAGACAAAAAAAGTTATAACCTTTATCAATTTCGAAAAAGAAATGGTAAAAAATAAGTTATAGAGTACCTAGTCGCCATGCGTTTTTTTTTTTTTTTAAATATAACTTTCTTTATTATTCTCAATGGTCATTAATGGTTATTCTTTTTATAATACAATAGAATTAATCACTTTCACTTTCAGAGACTCAATGAACAAATATTAAAATCCAAAACCTTTGGTTTTTGATAAAAAGTGTTGGATTTTAGATCATGCAAACTCATGCAAATGCGATACATCATATCACATGCTTAATCTCACCATTTCGTACAGCAATACCTGACATCACGTGCTTAATTTCACCATTTGGTATAGTGATACCGATACCACATGCCTAATCTTACTATTTGGTATAGCGATACCTTATACCGAATGCTTAATCTTATTACATGTAATTGGTTCAGCACTCTATACCACATTAATCTCGTAATTTGGTAGAATGATACTATACTAATCTTTATCTTTTTTGGCATGGCGAAACCTTACACAACATGTTTAACCTCAAGATTTATCTTTTTGTCAACTATCGCAATCGAGTTCAAACTACAATCATTAAGTGAAATAACAAAAAGAAGGCAACATAATCAATTTTCATGATGGACGTTCTGAAGTAAAATGTAAAGGCGCAAAAGCATGTATATATGAAAAATCACCTCCTAACATTAATTGAAAAAATCAATCTATTGTGCACGAATTCGTGCATCACCCGAGGCTAAAAAACGCGTTATATTAACAGTAAGTCGGGTTTATTCTCGTTTGCAAAATTTTTACGCAATTGCACGTGTTTCAACGAACGGTCAAGGTAAGTTACTTTTTCTTTTCTTAGAGTTATGAATTTTAGCATTATCATTTAAAGTTTCATGTTTAAATTAAATATATCCGTGTCTAAAATTATCAAGATTATATCAATTAATTGGTCAAGTAATATTCAAACACATGCAAGGAATTATGGAAGAAATTATAAAATTTTGCCTATGACACACATATCTCTTTTGGAAGTATTCTTTTATAGGATTTTAAAAGTAGTAAATGTCAAATATGCAACTTCAATTTTTCTACTTTAGTCTTCATCAGCAGATTTTTTTTTTATTTTCATATACGTTTGTTTGTCATGTGCTAGGATTCATTTCATCAAATCAAACACAAACATAATAGTACATGTTCAAATTACAATCCCAAAAGCAAAGTAAAAATTATGAAAACTGGCAAATTAGTTAAACACGGGAACTGTCACCAGGGAAGTGAGGCTAGGTGCTTCGAAAGAGTAAGCACTTCCTGTCTGGCTAGCTAGCTTTGGAACTTTAGGAAGACTCAATATCATAGATATTTTTGGATGAAGTGACATCATACTTATCAACAATATTGTAATGACGACCTTAAAAACTTTTCAGGGCCTTATTAAAATTTATCTAAATTTGTCGTTTCTTTGTTTGCCATATTTATGGGACTTCTAGTTGTTCCCATAGAGAAAATATAACTTGTACCTTTATATCCCACATACTTTGGTTATGACAAAAATATATCAATGAAATATAAAATCGTAATAGAAATCTCTGCTATTCTTTAAAAAAGAAAAAGAAAAACAAAATTCTTCACACACGTTAACGGACACGGCTTACTTCAAAAATGACAATGCATATAATCTGTATTGTAGTCCAAAATCATGGTACAGAAGATAATCTGTATGATCTTTGCTGTGTGCATCTTTGGAGGATCCATTGTCACCGCTCATGAAAACAGTTTAGGAGATTTGTTAGGGGCCTACGTTGGTGCAAGCATATTAACCAACCTAATCAATCGTCCATCATATGGTTACCCCGGATATCCTTACCAAGGTGGAGCGCCTTACTACGGTGGTTACTACAATAGATACAATCCATACTATCGTTTTTAAGTAACAAATAAGGATACCTACATACCAAAATGAAGATACAGACTTTTTGGAAGTTTTTGTTGCTTGTAATAAAATTACATTGAAAAAAAATTTAAATTAAATAAAATTAGTATTAAGACAGAAATTTTGTGTTTTTTTCACATCAGTTTTTAATACGTGTATTCAATTATATGAACCACTTCATTATGTCAGGTGAACGTACAAAGTATGTGTTTATAAACACTAATCTCAATATTATTTTACAAACTATTATTTTTGTACTTTGTATTTCACGGACATTTTTATTTCGTCGTATAGTGATCATAGTGGTTCTAATAATCTGGCTACTGTTGAGCTCGTTATACAACTGCGGCTTTAGAAATTTCAAAAAAAAAAGAATAAGAATACACATAATGTCAATATTTTTAGTTATAGAAACTAGGCATATAGGCATAGGTTACTATCAGCATCATCAGCAGCAGCATCATCATCATCAACATTATGATTATTATTATTTTTATTATTATTATTATTATTATTTGGTACAAAATCTAAAATTAATTTTTGTACTTTTAATTAAATGAATAATTTCCATAACATGCTTGAAAAATAAACATAATTTTCCTCTTAATTGACGTTTTGCTTTGTCATACACCGCCTTTTGAATTTAATCATAAACATACATTCAAAAGGTGGTATATGACAGCTGTGATAGCTGTTCTTCTAATTTTGTTCGAAGTATTTTTTATACAAAACCAGATTAAATGGAACTTAATAAAATGCAGTCATAAGGTTAACATTATAGCTAAAATAACCAACTTAATGCAAGGCAAGACGAGACACCACAAGAAAAACGAAATAAGACAAAATAAACCAAATCATGACTGGACATGACACGACAAAAAAGACAAACGAAATAAGACGAGACACCACAAGAAAAACAAAATAAGACAAAATAAACCAAATCAAGACTGGACATGACACGACAAAAAAGACAAACGAAATAAGACGAGACACCGCAAGAAAAACGAAATAAAAAAAATAAACCAAATCATGACTGGACATGACACGACAAAAAAGACAAACGAAATAAGACGAGACACCACAAGAAAAACGAAAAAAGACAAAATAAACCAAATTAAGACTGGACATGACACGACAAAAAAGACAAACGAAATAAGACGAGACAAAACAAGGAAAATGAAATAAAACAAAATAAACCAAATCAAGATTGGACATGACACGACAAAAAAGACAAACGAAATAAGACGAGACACCACAAGAAAAACGAAATAAGACAAAATAAACCAAATTAAGACTGGACATGACACGACAAAAAAGACAAACGAAATAAGACGAGACACCACAAGAAAACGAAAAAAGACAAGACAAGGCCACAAGATAAACACATATGTATACCATGACCGTCATGCTTCTGGTACTGTTATGTATTACGTGATGAGCAATCGCCGTTTATTCGTGGAAAACTTGACAAATGACAAATGACAATAATTTGTTTAGGATAATAAATTGTTTCATGTTTCATTTATGTTTATACATATATCACCTTGTAGTTGATGTTTTTTTTTCTTTTATGTAGCTTCTTCAATCTTAGCAGATGATGTAACGTTACAATTACTAAGTACATTATAGTAAGAATGTATTAGTTTTATCATCATTTATTCTTCTTTATGCTTTGTTCTGGCTGTTTATTTACACGTAATTTGTTTTATTTCAATACTTTAAGATATTAATTAACACTTTCCCTAAACTTGTACAGTTAATTATAGAATGCACTGTTATGACCAAAGTAATTTTAAACCTCTATGGTCGATGACTTCATAGTTTAAAGCTGCATTAAGTTTTCCAAAGAAAAAAATTAAAACGGTGCTAAACTAATAAATGATGTTCCTAATGAACAATGCTACATTTTGTTCAACGATAAAAGTTCGAATAGATACATAAATACAGAAATAACAGTATTTTCCCAGCGAGATGTATCATATTGGATCTAATATTAGAGCATGCTTACGTCATAAAAAACCGGGTCATTTAAACACAACTTTCAAAACGGTGAAATACGATAAATTAAACACAGAACTTCGTTGAATTTGTCATTTGTGACTTAGTAAGGGATATATAACACAATTTCAAATAAATCTGGATATTAATAATGGACAATTAATGCAATTTGTCAGGTTTTACCATCGATTCATTGGGTTTTCCGTGCACCCATGCACATGCTCCAAGCTCATAATAATCATCGTTAGACATTGACCAACCGGTTAGAGGATTCCGTTTATTTACAGCTAAAAGAAACGAATTTTTAGAAAATGAATCTCGCCGATCGTGGTTTGAGGATATCTTTTTTTAAAAAAATATATTTTTAGAAAATCAAAAAAATCAAAAAAAATTCAGAAAATTGAAAATCTTAATGCAGCTTTAATACGTTATTTCATAAAATTTAAATCTTTTTAAATAAGATCGAGAATATGTCCATTCCATTATTTATGTCAATTCTATCATTAAATAAAACAATGTGAATATATTTAAAAAGTAATAAACTGATGTTTCTAATGAACAATGTTACATTTTGTTCAATACGAAAAATTAAACACAGAACTTCGTAGAATTTTTCATTTGTGACTTAGTAAGAGATACATAACACCATTTCAAATACAACTGGATATAAATGAAGGACAAGTAATGCAATCTGTCATGTTTCACCTTCGATTCTAGGGTTTTCCATACATCCGTGCGCATGCTCCAAGCTCATAATTACCATCGTAAAACACTGACCAACCGGTCAGAGGATTCCGTTTATTTACAGCTAAAAGAAATGGAATTTTAGAAAATGAATCTCACGGATAGTGGTTAGAAGATATCTATTTTTTAAAAAATATATTTTTAGAAAGTCAAAAAAAATTCAGAAAATTGAAAATCTTAATGCAGCTTTAAGGGCTATAACTTTATAAGTAAAACTGAGTCGGTGCAGTACCATCGATTCCATGTTACTCATTGAAAGTCACTTGTCATCATATATGGGGTATACAATTTATCATTCGGACTCATTTATAACTTACCTGACTGGCTAAAGAATTCCTTAAGGAATGGTTGCTAGGTTGATTTTCAATTTTGATACATTTGATTGGATGGGTACTCGTCACTTCATTAAAACACTGATTGGCTTTTAAGGAAACTCTTTTATATTGTGAACGTTCTGATTGTAAAGAGTTCAAAAGTATTAAAGCTGCATTAAGTTTTCCAAGGAAAAAACTTAAAACGGTGCTGATCTAATTCATGATGTTACTTATCAACAATGTTACATTTGGTTCAACGATAAAAGCTCGAATAAATACAGACACAACAATAAGAGCCAATTATATCAAACACTATGCATTAACAATAATGCATGTGCGTTGCGCTGATGGCATTATACAGCAGGGTTCTTTATCGTGCCACGCCTGTCGTGACACGGGATCTCGTTTATTTTAAGTTCCCATCCGAAAGAACCGTGACTTTCATTTCGTAATGCCGAGTGCTTGGCGAAAGAACAGCCACTACCCACTTTTAGGTCTTGGATCAGACCCGGTCGGAGTTCAAACCCACGACTTCTACAAAACGGTTAGATACGATAAATTAAACATAGATCTTCATTGAATTTTTTATTTGTGCCTTAGTAAGGGATACATAACACCATTGCGAATACATCTGGATATTAATGACGGACAATTAATACAATTTGCCAGGTTTCGCTTTCGTGCGCATGCTTCCTGCTCATAATTTAATCATCGATAAACATTGACCAACCGGTCAGAGGATTCCGTTTATTTTCAGCTAAAAGGAATGAAATTTTAGAAAATGAATCTCACGGAACGTGATTAGAGGTTATCTATTTTTAAAAAATATATATTTTTAGAAAACAAAAAAAAAATTCAGAAAATTGAAAAACTTAATGCAGTTTTAAAATGTGGCTCTTGTTTTATTGATAATCGATCAGTTGTTGATCTGGCTTTTACAGTTTGTAGTTTGAAGATTACTATAACCCTGAATCTGGAAGCTTTTCTTGTTATAGGTTAAATTGTTGTTCTGGTTCTAAATCAGCCTGGTAACTTACTATGTCACAACTTTAAATGTGTGAAATACTTAGTAAAGAACCAAAGGTTAAAGAATTGGTAGCGCTGAAATTTTACTTTCGATTAGTTTTGACAGTGTAGTGTATCATTCGACATAAAAAAATTCAGCTTTAATTTCTCAAAATATTTTAATTATTGTTTTTAGATGTCTTTGAGATTCGTGGTACAATAAACATAGATGTTTTAGCAACGATGACAAAGGGAATTTTAAATCTTCGTTTTTTTATGTTATGAATGAGAAGGAGTAGCAATATTGTTTACATTTAGATATCATTAATCAACATTAAACTTTTTTCTTTTATATCTATCAACTGGCACAGAGAAATTCGCCATTTGTCTGAATTAACTACACACATACTTAATACAAATCGATACATTTTGTAAATAAAAATCCTTAAAATAGGCTTTAAAGCTGCATTAAGGTTATCAATTTTCTGAATTTTTTTTGATTTTCTAAAAATATATTCTTTTAAAAATAGATATCTTCTAACCACGAATCCTGACATTCATTTTCTAAAATTTCATTTCTTTTAGCTGTAAATAAACGGAATCCTCTGACCGGTTGGTCAGAGTTTTACGATGGTAATTATGAGCTTGGAGCATGCGCACGGATCATGTCGGATGTACGGAAAAACCCTAGAACCGAAAGTGAAACATAACAGATTACATTAATTGTCCTTCATTTATATCCGGATGTATTTGAAATGGTGTTTTGTATCCCTTACTAAGTCACAAATGACAACTTCAACGAAGTTCTGTGTTTAATTTATCGTATTTCACCGTTTTGAAAGTTGTGTTTAAATTACCCGGGTTTTTGATGACGTAACCATGTTCTAATATTAGATCCTACGCTGGGTAAATATTGTGATTTCTGCATTTATTCGAGCTTTTATCGTTGAACCAAATGTAACATTGTTCATTAGGAACATCATTAGTTAGATTAGTGCCGTTTTAATTTTTTCTTTGGAAAACTTAATGCAGCTTTAAAATTTTAAGTGACAAATATAAGAAACAGGTCTGGAAGTTAGCAATTAAATAAGTTCAATTTTTAAAAGATGGAAAGGTTAGGACGGTGGTTTGCGTCCCTGTCAAGAATATTTCACTTATATCAAGACATCGCCAGCTAGGTGAAGTGAAGAATTGACCCTTGTGGTGCGCTCAAGGCAAAGGAGGCATAGGGCCTTTAGCTGCCACACCTACCGTGACAAGGGGCATTAATATGGTCTCCACTGAAGGACACCGTGCCTTTCCTTTCTAAATGTCAAGTTCTTGGCGAAAAAACAATCACTACTTATTTTCATGTCTAGGTCAGACCCGATTAAGGTTCGAAATCAACTTATCACAGCTTGCACTCTACTTATTGAGCTACTGTAGTGGTATATTCATCAGGAAAAGAGTATAATATCTATTCAAACAGGAATTCTAAGAACATTGTCGATGCATATCGGTCATTTGGCTTAACTCGGTCGTCAGTTTTAAATATGCTTGCTTTGACACAACATATTTATTTATCTATCTATTTTTTTTTTTTTTTTTTTTTTTAATTTTTTTATGTTTTATATATATATATATATATATATATATATATATATATATATATATATATATATATATTTTTTTTTTTTTTTTTTTTTTTTTTTTTTTTTTTGAAGCCTTTGTCACATCTCTTTTAAATCATTATCGTATTACATATCCCCCCTATTTGATCAATAAGTTCCTGGAGTCTTAAAGTCTTTCAACTTAAAGAGTGTTTTAAATCCTTAAATGTGTAACCAAGACAAACTTTAGATTTTTGCACCAATTAAACGATATATTACTTCATTACCTCATTTATTATAATTTTCGTGTAAGTATCATCTGTATGCTGATAATATTTATCTAAATATCTAGATATTTCGCAACAAACAATAAAAAATCGACAAACCAAGCATGAATACTAATTTGTCAACATTATTCATGATGCATTTTATTAGTTTCCTTTAAAACTATATATAAACATTACTTTAGAAAATTTCCTGTGCATTATCGGGATTTTTTTTCCAGAGCACGGTTTGAGAAAGGTAAGTTGTTTTATTACACAATTTATTAACCCACGTAAGTTTTTCGATAACTCAGACAATTTGTTTACTCAAATTGTTTGGTCGACCCAGTTTGAAAAACAAACATCAAGATAAATCTCAAATGATACGGGTTTTAATTATATCAAAAATTGATTTTATATAATGTAATTGTTATGCGCCCGTTCGTAAAAAACTTTCCTCTAAGTACTTAATGCGCTTTAGGAATATCCAAGTCCATTTAAATAAACATTTGGCATTTATTTAATTATTTATTTAGTATTTGCGAGTTATTTATCTATTAATTTAATCATCATCTGTTGTGACATTTGCTGTGGATTCTAGGGAAACTTTCAACACCTGATCTAACCTTTACTAAATAACAAACTTAAACCACGTGATCCGTGGGTTATGTTTTGGTTTAATCAATCTTTAAATTTAGTTTTTGATCATGCTTATTGGTCTACCATCAGTCCATAAATGTTTGTTTTCGGAGAACAAACCTCCATATTAAACAAAATCATTCACAAACATCAAATTCCGTGTAAAATTTATTGACCTAATTGGGAAAAATAACTAGACTTATTGAAAAAATTTCTTAAATTCCTTGCATATAACAATTTTTATTGTTTTCAACAAGATAACTAATTCACTATATCCAAAATATCCCTAATGCACCTTCTGGGTTTACCACATAAAAGACATGTTGTCATGATTTGAATATTCATGATGGTCACCCCTTGAAAATCCGAACAACAATAAACACCCAATTATTTACATATGGCTGTTTCCTACGTTTTTTTAATTAAAAAACTTTTTAAATCATATCTATTGCATTTTTGGACTTTAATTTCTTTTTTAATATTTCTTTTAAATTCAACACCATGTAGTAAGGAAATGTGATTTACATATTAATTTATTTGAACTCTGTTAACCTTAAATACCCTGATGTTATCTTAGGTGAGACCCAATTGGATCATTAAAGTCATTAAATTTTAGGTTTTTTCCAAGATCTGCTCTATATAGAGAAGAAATCGGTGAAGATTTTTTCATTTAAAAATAGAATTTGGTTAGGTCAATGTTTTTAATTCAATATTACTTTTATTTTTATGAGGAAAGTTTTGAATAAAAGAAATATTTGGGAAAAAACCATGTGACAAACAATCTTAAATCACATGTTTATTCTTTAGCTGGTAAATCAAAATCAATGAAAACCGTTGTGACTGTAAAATGAAATGATGTTTTGTTGTTTTAAAATCTAATGGACTCAAATTGTAAAGAATTGTTAAAAATATGAAAAAATATGCCGAAAGTAGTCAAACAATAAGAACACAGAAAGGGTTTTATCCGCTCATGAATATTTATTTATTTATTATTTATTTATTTATTTATTTATTTTTATTATTTTTTTTTTGTAGCATTCATCCATTCATTCATTCATTTTTTTATTTGAAAGTTCATTCTTTCATTCATTCATATATTTCAGTTCAAGATGAAACAAACGGCACTTTGTCTGTTTTTGTTGGTGTGCTTATTAGGAACTACCGTTGATGCTCATCGCCGGGGCATCGGATTGGAGGACCTGGCTGGTGCGTACTTAGGAGCCAGTATATTGACGTCTGCCTTCAGACCAAATTATTATCATTCTTATCAATATGGTTATTATCCCAGACATTATTATGGCGGTTACCGTTACGGGCATCGTTTCCCGAGATTTTTCCCATGTAAGTATTTGTATTAACAAAGGAAGATGGCTCAATTTGAATCACAATAATAAACTGTCATAACATCAAAACGTTTTAGACGCCTTTTCTTCCTTTTGTATAAAATGAATGCATCAGTGTGTTTTTTCAAAACTTTAATCTTTTATAAATCTGAAAAATGTGTACATTGCAAAACAAAAGCAACTATAACACGACCCAATGCAAACAGCAAACACAATGGCGACATTATAGAACAGCCAAACAAGAAACAACAAACGAACACTTAAAGTATTGATAATAAAATTCAAACTGATTAAAATTAACCACCATATAGATTGTATAGGGCATTAACCCGGATCAATTACATGAGACATTCAGTAACTTATTTAGAGGATCTCGTTTGTTTAAATTGGGTTCCTTTGAAGTGCTTTAATAAAAAAAAACTTGTTAAATATTTTATAATATGAGTTTCATTTTTTACATTTACAGATTATTAGAGCGTGATGGCAAATACAGGTAATTGTTTTTATCATAAAAAGCCCAGTTTCAGCGAATCATATATATGACTGGCATGCATATAACGAAAGGTGTTTCCTTCTGTCAAAAACTGCTTACAGAAATCATTTTGATAATCTTTAGACTTTAAAATTATAATAATTAACATCCCAATATAATTTTTCATGATGTCCTTTTGAAATAAAAATATAATTTTAACAAAAAGAGCAAAATAATAAAAGCGCGTTTTAAATCGATTGCTGGTTAACCTTTAAAAATTCTTTCAATTTCAACTTATATTATACAGTTTACAAAAACAATTAAAGTCTATCTCGATCTTGTCAGACTTGATATTTTTTTAAACACGAAAAGTTCAAAACTCGCGTGGGGCAGAACGCCAGATCATTTCAAGGACTGCCTAAAGCATTTTTGTCGTTATCTAATTATTCATCGACAGGATGGAATGAGATTTTTTAATTCAGTGACATATTCATCTCCACAGTGTTAATACACAAAGTCTTTATACACTGTCCCTTTTAACATGTATTTTGTTTATTTTCAATTCCGGTATTGCATCTTAATTTAATCAGCGTTTTGTTTTTTATTTCAGATAACATTGGATAATAACACTATTGGTTTTCTAAGAAAAATCATTGTAAATTCGTGTTCCAATAAAACAAAATATAATTTCTATTGCTGCGTTTGTTTGTTTGTTTATTAATTACAAAATATGTACGGTTAATTTGAGTATATGTGTTTAAAATTTGAGTTTAAACGTATAAAACAGTATGGCCGCGATCAGCAACATTACATGTACATTGTAATAGCAACAACAACGGGTACTATAATATCTAGTACCCAATAAGAAATTTAGCACCAGTGACCCAATATATTTATAATATATATTTATATGGTATGTAATTTACCTCCAAATATAATTATATCGTGTTTTAAGGTATAAACGTTACGGATAAAAAAAAAACTCTTCATTGCACAATATTTTCATTTGTCTTGTGAAATTCCCATAGCTGCAAGCTTGAGAACCGTTGCCTTCATTAATGACAATGAACGCCAAAAATTTTGTCACTCCGTGTATGAATACATATAAAATGCAATATACAACCCGGAACTACATTACCATAGGTAAAAAAGACATGGCTATCAAGTCAGTTTTGTTTATATTCGAGACAAACTTAAAAAACACATTTACGAAATTTTACAAAGTAAAATCAAAGAAATTAATCAAATAATATTTTGATAACATATATAGGCACCTGGGTGATATTCACCGTAATATTGACAATGTGAGAGACAAAAAATCATTAATGGTGTTTTTTAATTGCCTGTTGAAAGAACAACAGATCTGTCAAAACCATCAATCCACAAAAAATTCTTGAGCAATCGGATCTTATAAAAATTCTTCCTTCCTTGACAAAGCTGCTACATCCCCTATTTTTTTAAACAATGTGTAATGGTACAATTTGTCAATCGAATGTTAATTTTGTGTCTTGCGGATTGTAAATTTCAAGTGATGTAAATTTTGAATTGGAAATAGATTCACACATGTATGCCACATCCAGTGAAAATTGTCCGTTTCACATGCTGTGTTTGTTGATCGGAAAAACTGAAAAGTCAGCTACATGCTTTTAATCAGTTTACAAGGGATACAATAGGAACTCCTCAAAAGTATAATACATGGTTTAAGTACTACACAACTCCAAACGATAATTTTCTAAACTTTGAGAGATATTTGCACCGCACCAGGCGTAAAGAAAAAGTATACATTGTACTTCTCACTGCTTTGCTGTCTACATTTGAATGATACCGAGTATGAAGCTCGGCACATAATGTGAATCTCAACCTAACAATGTCGACATTCCAGAAAAAAATCTCTCGGTAAACCCCTGTCTACTCATATGCTTGGCCATTGAAAATTATCCCTCTGCCTACAGTCCTCCCCTTCCCGTTTCAGATTCACAATTTTCACTTCCGACAAATAGCCAGGTGCACCTAATTTTCGACCGAAATATAGTCCACAAATAACAACACATTTATTGTTGATATTAAATTTTTTATATATATTATTTTATATCCAATATTCTCAAAAATTCATTATGTTAATAAAAAACGAGAAAATTCCATCAAAATACCTGATAACACTATAATTTTTCAAACCAAAACTCCCCGTTGTTACCCCACATTAAAAATATTGCGGATTAATAATGTGTCGTTCTCGGTCTTAAATTCAGCTGTTGCGTCTAATGGACTCCCCCGATGTGCATGTGTAATAATTTGGGAATTTTTTATTCCTAAAATCAATGAATAATTTTTTTTAAAAAAAATATATAAAACGAAAATATAACAATTGAACTGTTTTAAAATGATGTTCATTGTCAGTATGAAGGCAACAACTTTGCAAGCAAACTTATCATAACGCGCGTTAGTGCGTTATTCCGTTGTTGCCTTCATACTGACAATGAATATCATTTTAAAACAGTTCAATTGTTAATTGATTACATAATTACAAAAACTATTTAACAGATAGCAGCAAGAAAATTCTAACTGAATTACTACAAACTACACTTTTGATTAATATTTACATGTATGTCCAAAGCAAGGCTTTATAATCAGTTGTTTTATCGGTTCTCTCTTTTTATTTCTTACCTATTGTTGTTGTGAATGACGTGTTCTTGCTGTCTCTAGTTAATGTGAAGTACTTGTTGTTCTACAGCATTCTTTTGTAAAGCTGTTGTATCTTTAGGTGATTCAGAACAAGATGTTAAGCTCGTACATCTTTGTTTGACAAATAACGAGACTCAAATCAGAAAAATTAGTTCTAAAATAGCTTTTAAATTGCAAGTATTCAAGGAAATATTCATATAGAAAAGAAAATAGAAAAATGTAATTGAAATTATTCTATTTGGATAGTTTTATCAACAGTTAAATTACAAATACATACCAACATGAAGAAACATTATATATCTGTTTATACATGAAATAACAATGTTGTGACATGAAACCAAGCTGGTATCCTATCTGATTTAGCGATGGCAATTTTGATACTGATGCGATGGTAGCAATATCAAAAAGTAACTTACCAGGGTTAAGACAACTAATAAGGGGTTAAAGTTTGTATCTTTTTTTTTACATTACGACAACCAACCATCTTGTTTTATATCCTATTCTGATTGTACCTTGTCGTTCAAAACAAGTACTTTGATATATCTATTTTGTCAACAAGAAGTAAACAAGAAATTATACCAGAATATAGGACTGCTGGTTCGAACGCGGTCGAGAAATTATTTTCTTTGTAGTAGGTCCTTACTGTTTTGCTCTGTATCAGTGTAATGGTCCGATTGACTACGATGTGATTTTGACACTGTGATAGAGAGTACTAGTACTTTAAAGGTCGCCATAAGTGTACTTGTACACTGCAAAACAGAAACGCTTGCGCACTCACGCACTAAAATAACTTGTGTAAAGATTAATTCCCGAGATAAACAAAAATTGCCCTGTCAACACTAGCTGAAAATACTGATGCGACGTAAAATATCATTCAAACCAACCAATGAAAGTATAGAGAAAGGGGTCGTTACTTCGTAAGATATGATAGCTCAAATTCTTTGTGTCATATGACTATTATTTCAATTGAAATGAAATTGTAATGTGAAACTTTAAACATTATTCCGAAAAACAAAACACTTAATAACACATGGTTACTTAAGTTTAAAACAGTATCTTATTGTTTTACTGGTGAAGCTAGCTTTATTACCATTTCGGAGCACCTGGCCTAGCTTCCTTTGTCTTAATTTGCCAGTTTTCAAAATTTGCTTTTTTTTTAAATTGTTTTCCTTCTACCCTTTATAGTTTAATTCCCGAAAAGTTTGATTTCAATGTTTCAATTAACCAGCGGATATCTACTGGTTCATTGGAGAATCCCACATCGACGGAACACCCCCACAACCACTAGAATCACCAATTCCACACAAATGTTACGTATCATGTCACGTGATATATGAATGTATAACTGATAGATTAGTGATTCGTTAACGTGACTTAACATAATTGTTATAATCAGTCAAACTGATAAATAACTATCTATCAAAAAAAAAGTTGTAAACTTTAATGTTGTAAAAACTTTCAATCCATCATGTTATCCATTATTTAACAAAATAAATCCGGCTTTAACATAATAAAATCTGTTGAAAAATAGTTTATATACAAAATCACCTTTGTATTGAATTAAGTCCAAATTAAAATAACCGGAAGGATTTTGCAAAGACTTGGATTCCCTTTTTATCTCGGTAAAATCAAACATCACCAGTCTCCAGATTCGTTATCATTTTAACTTAGTTTTTTTCTTTACTTAATTTGGCAATTTTGAAACAGAGAAACAACTAGAACACGCCTAATGACATCATTTATTTAAGATTTATTTTTTAAATAACAGTTTTAAAAATGTTATAGAAATAGACATATGTACCTAATAAACTAAAAATAAACATTCATATATTAATACAAAATGAATGATTTTAAATTATCTTTGTTTAATGTTCATCTAATTAAAAAAATATGCAAGTTATATTTAATAATTATTTTGATAGTATATTGGCAAACTTTGTTCGATGTTCATCTGATAGTAAATAGGTTAACTATGTACAAAACACTTTGTGTGAACGTGATAAATGGTCACTTTTCAAATGTAAAGGTTCTTTGTTAGCTCTTTCATTAAATTAGCGATGTCTGTTTCAGTCAGACTCTGTATCATCAAGGTTATCCGCGGTTGACAATTAATGTAGTCGCCCTAGGCAAATGTACATTGGGTAATTATCCTCTGTAAAACGATTCCAACAGCAAAGCCAAATATTAAATAATGAATAAAATCAAAAAACTTTTCTTGTAATTTCAACATTCCATTGAATTTGATAAAATTGCTATTTCAGACATGTTATTGTAATTTTTTAAAGATGCATTACTATACTTGTTGGAAAAAGTTATAATTTTTTAAAGTTATTTGTGGCTCTTTTCTAATTTCAATCAGTTTTATCATCGGTTTTATGTTCTTTAATTATACATTTCTTTTTAAAAACGGAATGCTATGAGTGAAAGCATGTTTAATTAAGTGAATAAAAGTGTTTTTTATTTACCAAAATGCCTTTGTGGTAATGCCATGGACACCTAAATCCGTCATTTATAAAATGTAAAGATAGGATTAACGAATAATCGCTTAAGTGTGTTACAAATATTACCGTCTTCGAAAGGTTATGTCGGTTATGACAATTTTAATAACAAACAAATATTCGAAAAAAAATTAAAAACTATTTATTTTAGCGTTAAAAACGGTTGTGTTTAGTTAATTATACGACGTTGGAGCCATGCCTTTTTTATTCTCTCAACCTCTATCCAAATCCCATCTTGAAAGATTGCTGCGGCTATGTTATTATTATATACTAGTATGTGGGAATACAAGCTCTTTTTTTTTTCGCTTTATGCCAATAAATATTTATTATTATTATTATTATTATTATTATTATTATTATTATTATTATTATTATTATTATTGTTGTTGTTGTTGTTGTTGTTGTCGTCATAATCATCATAATTTTTTTTATTACTATTATTATTATTTTTATCATTATATTATATGTAGAAATATAGTTACATTGTTTTATTTTCATTATCGGCTAAACGAACATCGTAAATAAACAGACCATTGCAACTGTGGGTGGTAAAACTTTACAAACTATATAAGTATACAGCTCAATAACCCCGACGCACTAGACATTTAACAGACCTTGTTTCAAATAAAAATCGTAAAATATGATAATTAATTATTGTACGTGTAATAACACATTACTAATATACATAGTTGACTAAGATATACAAATCTAAGAGAGACAATAGGCTAAAAAAACGTTACCCATTGACTCCGTGTTTTATATCAGAATAACATTTTCATATTCTTTCTGTTTTGTATTACATTTTTTTGATTTATGACACAGAAAAAATATGAATTAAAATTCAACCAATCAATTAATATCATTTTTATTATGTATAAAATCCCATAAAAATCACCTTGATAATCTCAAATTAAAAAAAAAACTAAAAACCCGGAAAATTTCACAGAATATCAAAATTGTATTTCAAAAAAAATAGAAATGCCATTCGGATTCCGTCATATGAAACTTGTCTAATTTTTTCGATATAAAAAAATGACCTCAATTGCTATAAGATAGACCAAGTATTTGAAAAACATTCAATATGTCATTTTGATAGCAACAAAAGCAGTCGACCTGAAAATTTTGATGGAAATCTAGTGGTTTTGTTTTATTCCTTGATTGAGTAAGTATATTGACCGTTAAAATGAAGCGCAATTAATAATGTATATTATTTATATTTTCAAATTTTAATGTCTAAAGAATTTGATATTACTAAAAATTAAACTTTAACTCTATATTAAGTTTTTTTTTCAAACTTTACAATCTTTTAAAAAATGTATCTTTTAGGACATATGTCTAATTTATTTGTAAGCATTTTCTATTGTTTTTTTTTTACGTATGTTATTTTAACTTACATAGTAACAGTTAAGAAACAGGAGTATTTCTTTAAAAGTTGGTAAAATCGAACAACCTTCATCTTGAACCAACCTCTGATAAACAATTTTTTTCGCTATTATCATTTACCCGTAATACAACTTTCAATGTAGCTATTGTCAACTAATGATAAAAATTTGTATCGCTTTTGTCAACTACATGATACAAATCAATATTGCTATTGTCAACTTCACGTTAAAAATCTTTCTCGCATATGTGATAGATTTATCTCACTGAATTTGTGTTACGATATTTTTTCCATATCGCACCCCGCGCACTTGTAGCCTATCTCAGTTGAACGGAAACTACATTTTTTTTCAATTGGCAACGATGATGATTTAGTGCGAAAAAGCTATATAAAAATGATAAAAAAAGACTTTTTTATGATTAATAATATCATTTTTACTAAAGGATGTATATAGAAAAAAAAATCGCTTTTCTTTTTTTTTTCGCGTAGGCTCACATACTGTTGTGAGTGAAACGTTATTTGTTATTGTTGCGTGTTTTGTATTTATCCGTTAGCAAAGTCTTGCATCATAATAGTAGGGGTCCCGGTATTTTTTCGAATCATATGCTAGAAAAAAATCAATTACTCGACTGAGGTCGAGATGGAGAAATTCCGAGCTCGATTGGAATCCCCCCCCCCATCTCGACCTCAAACTCGTAATAGATTCTCTTTAAATCACTATTGTCAACTACATGATAAAATTTTTATCGCTATCGTCAACTACATGTTATAATGTTATGGGGTGTTTAAGTGGCGCAGTGGTTAGCGCTCCCGCCTATCACCAATGCGACCGGGGTTCGATTCCCAGCGTCGTATGTGATAAGGTATGAGGTCACCTGCTTGAGCACGTGGGTTTTTCTCCGGGTTCTCCGGTTTTCCTCCCACAATAACCCCTCACGCGCGCTACAATTCGGGCCAACGAGCTAGATTAATATAAGTTGCACAACTTGTTTCTAAATCGTTGTAAAAGAAATAAAGTTTAAAGTTTTTTTTAAACTACATGTTAACAATTTATATCGTTATTGTCAAATACATGATAAAAATCTATATCGCTATAGTCAACTACATGATAAAAATCTTTATCGCTATCGTCAACTACATGTTAACAATTTATATCGTTATTGTCAACTAAATGTAAAATTAATTCCCATGTCGTTACTGCCGATTACATGTGATATAAATTTTATGTTCTTATTGTAGGGTACATTTTGAATGACAATTAATGTCGCTATTTAAAAAAAAAAAGAAAAAAGATAAATAAAAAACAAACAAACTTGTTATGCAACTTTCCATGTCGCTATTGTCAACTTTATGTTATATACAACTTTTCATGTCGTCATTTCACAACTTTATTTCATATAACATAGCACGTCGCCTTTTGTCAACTTCATTTTATATAACATCCCATGTCGCTAATGTCAACTTCATTTTACATAACATCCCATGTCGCAATTGTCAACCTTTTGTTATGTAAATTTTCATGTCGCCATTTGTCAAATTCATGTTATATAACATCGCATGTCGCTGTTGACAACTACACATTATATAACATTCCATGTCGTTATTGTCAACTACGTGTCATATAACTATCTATGTCGCTATTGTCAAGTACATGTTATTTAACTTTTTATGTCATCATTTGTCAACTACATTTTAATTAACTTTCCATGTCGCTTTTGTTAAATACATGTACTTGTTATACAACATTCCATGTTTATATTTTCAACTACATGTTATATAACTTTCTTTTTCAAGATTGTCAACTTCTTCATATAACTTGCAATATCGCTATTGTTGGGTATATGTCGGTCGACTTCCATGTCACTATGGTCTATCACACATTATATAAATTTCAATGTAGTTTTGGGATTTACATATTAACAACGTATTAGTTATGTTTCTTTTGTTTGATACTCATTTTTCATCACTTTTATCTGGTTTTTACAACACTCTATTTTATAAAATTTGTCTTTCATTTATTCTATTCTTCATTCGCAGCCGATTGAAAATTAAAAACCATGCAACTGAAATATATACAGATACTTGCAATTGTTGTTGTCGTCTGCATGTTGACGTCAGAAGTCACATGTCAAGGAGGTCGAGGACGAGGTAGAGGAAGAGGAAGAGGAGGTTGGGGAAGAGGAAGAGGTTGGGGCAGAGGAGGTTGGGGTCGAGGACATTTTGGAAGAGGTCTCTTTGCTGGAGCATTTCTCGGTGGAATATTTGGAAGGCCTTTCGGATTCTATCCACCTCACTTTCACTACCCGCACTATGACCCGTATCTTTATAATCCTTTTTTTAACCATCACCACCACATATGGTAAAGCATGATTGCCATCGTCGTCACAATATCAAAATATACAAAGAGGTAGTTTATTTTTCTATAAACTTTAAAGAAAATTGAAGACTGTATAAAATATATATATTTAAACATAACAATGTTATATGATATCACACAATGTAGTAACAAAGTGAAACTCATTAGATTGAACAGAATTGTAAGGTTTACTCCAAAGGTATACTGATTATTTTCATTTATAATATGTTTCATGATAATCTTTTTTAAAGGGTGTTAAAACCCTCAAAATTAACACAATTAAAACATTTGAAGGTGATTGTATTTCAGCCAATGGAATCTCACTCCTCTTGGAATCTCGGTATATCGGATACAGTTGTTTGTATATTATCATATAGGGTAGTTTTGTTTGTTCTTTAGGATACTGTTTATATCTCAGTATGTAGGATACTGTTAATAAATCGGTATATAGGATACTGTTTATATCTCAATATATAGGATACTGTTTATATATTAATATATAGGGTACTGTTTATATCTCAGTATATAGGATACTGTTTATATCTCAATATATAGGATACTGTTTATATCTCAGTATGTAAGATACTGTTTATATCTCAGTATATAGGATATTGTTTATATCTCAGTATGTAGTTGGATACAACTTACTAGATATCGGTAAATTGGAACTGTTTATACATTGGTATAAAGGTGAAAACTGTTTATATCGACTTCCAAGAGAAGGGTCATTACTGTTGCGTTTAAATTTCGATACCTACCTTTTTACTGTAGTATATGAAGGACAACTTCCTCTAGTGTTGCTACCATATCAGTATGGATATCCTTTGGTACTAAATATTTCTTATCCAAATGTTAGATCACTGCTCTTTCATCGTATTGCAAAACTTACTTGCCTTATTTACGTTAGAGTGCTACCACATTGACCAAATAACACCGAAGACTGCATGGCTTAAAAAATAGTCGGAAAATATTAGGCCTGAAAAAAGGGCATCGACCCTCACCTCCTTCAATACAAGGCTCACAACATATTATCTGCCCTCGTAGATACTATAATTGATTAATCGGATATTGGTGATGTAACACCTCCATGAAACAATGTCTAAAACACATGCCGAAATCGCCTTCTGGTGTTTTATGTAGGGGAGTTAGCAAAAAGTAGATTTTTTTTTAAAGAGAGGTAACTCTTATATGAAACGCGGTAAGGTAGCAAGTGATTCTTTGGTTTTCCATTAGACGTTTTTAGCTTTAAAATAGATGTCACTAAAAGCATGATGATTGACTCTATTTGTAATTTATTTTACATTAATATTTGTATTCGAATTGTTTTGATGTTTCATCAATTTACATATAACTTAATTTTTTTTTTAGAATTCAAACACGATGTTTGGTCGGCAATCGCACTAGATGATAGACAGTTACTAAAGTGACGCCTATGGTGTCTTTAATTAATTCATTTTTGTATTGAGATAGCTTTACTACATGTATTTGTATATTGAAATACAATTTTGAACCGAAACACACGGGTACTAGTTGTTTTTATTTTAAACTACGACATTAATTATCTAGTGAATCGAAGACATTAGATACCATGTCATTTTTTCCAGGATATAATTTGCAGAAAAGTTTAGCCATACTTTGGTAAAATAAATGATAAATATATAATGCTCATTTTCAAGTAAATTTAGAGAACAAAAAGGAAAAATAATAAACATGTTTACATGTAAATGCATGTATTGAGATCCAGATGCTAAAAAATGCCCAAGCCTTAAACAAACATGGGAAATAATAAAAGTATAGAAAATTTACTTTAATGATAATAAGTACATGGGAAAGTATGTGTGTACATGTAAAAGTATGTGCGTACATATAAACGCACGCGTGTACATGTAAAAGAAGGTGTGTAAATGTAAAAGTACGTGTGTACATGTAAATGTAGTTGTGTACATATAAACGTACGCATGTACATGTAAAAGCACGTTTGTACATGTAAAAGTACATTTGTACATGTTAAAGTACGTGTGTACATGTAAATGTAGTTGTGTACATATAAACGTTCGCATGTACATGTAAAAGCGCGTTTTTAGATGTCAAAGTAGGTGTGTACATGTAAAAGTACGTGTGTACATGTAAAAGTAGGTATGTACATGTAAAAGTACGTGTGTACATGTACAAGTACGTGTCTACATGTACAAGTACGTGTCTACATGTACAAGTATGTATGTACATGTTAAAGTAGGTAAGTACATGTAAAAGTACGTGTGTACATGTAAACGTCGGTATGTACATTTAAAAGTACGTGTGTACATGTACAAGTACGTGTCTACATGTACAAGTATGTGTGTACATGTAAAAGTAGGTAAGTACGTGTAAAAGTACGTGTGTACATGTAAAAGTACGTGTGTACATGTTCAAGTACGTGTCTACATGTACAAGTATGTGTGTACATGTAAAAGTAGGTATGTATATGTAAATGTACATGTGTACATGTAAAAGTGCGTGTGTACATGTAAAAGTACACGAGTACATGTAAAAGTACGTGTGTACATGTAAAAGTTCATGAGGCTTCAACTGCATCTGTGTTCATATTATACTAGTATATAACTGGAATCTCAAAACCATTAGTCTCCATAACATAACTATAAATAGTATCTTGTTACCAGAATTATTTACAGTTGCTTAAATTTATGCTTTAACAACTGTTTATTCATTTATTTATTTATTTTTATTATTATTATTATTATTTATTTTTTTTATTTAATCTTCTTCGAAATCTTTCAGAATGTTACCGTAATAGATGCTTATATTTGCATTATTATTCGGGTAAAATAAGTAAAATCATTTATTTATACTAGTAGTAGAAATGACATGTTCCAAATCTAATGGTGATCACACTGGAGATGTCCAAGTCATCGATCAAACCGATATAGAAAATGCCTCGAAGCATAGTATGATGAAGTTTTATTTTATCCAGTGTACAAACTATCTTTACCACCTGTAAAATGTATAAGAAATTTGGGAACAAATTTAAAAAATGGACTGTTTAGTCATGCAATTCTTTTCTTAAAAAACAGGGCGATTGACTCAGACGAACAGAGTTGGAACATGGAACTTTTTTCGATTCAACCTTTTATACTTTGTGATATTCAAAGTCGTTAAATTATATTTTTCTTTTTTAAAAAAAGCCAGCTAAATATCCAAAACAGGTGCAACATTGTAGGTGAATAAATTAGACATCAGTAGATAAGAACCTTTATTGTTAATGTTTTGACGGTTACTCCGCACTTCACATTTATTTTCATGTATTGTCCATTACAACGTTATGCCCACCAATACAATACCTACATACCAAGTAAGTATCTTTACAAAGGTGGACATTATACTATATAAGTTATATGTCATAATGAAGTAGCACTTTTGACTTAACACAAACATTAATTGCTACATATTTATTTCTTTTTAAACTGACCACCTAAATCATTTAATCGTGAAAACGTTTGACAGCAACAGAATGTACGGTATGTTTGTATCACATAAAAAAGTAACGAATGATTTGAGGTCATTTCAGCTTTTTACTTCCTGGAAGCAAAAAAAATAGCGATCCCATATGAGAAATAGACAGGTAATGTAATTAACATGGACTTGCCAATAGACATAGCAACCAAGAACGCTATTTTAGAAGAAAAATACACGTTAAAGCTACCGTGTTAAAGCTATCTTAAGAAACTAATACTGGACGGATATATTCAATAAGTCTTTTTAAGCTTAAATTTTTATATAAACAATGCCAATGTTTAGGTTTCAATAGAAGCGCTTATTCTAGTATAAGCAGTTTTAGCTTCATAGAAATCAACACAATGGGAAAAAACATTTCGACACAAATTTATATACTAAAAACAAAAATGAAAGTTTGTAACCAATTCATGTAGGTAAACATTTAGTTAAAGGATATAGCCGAAGTAAGGTAAAACATGTGCTGACCCCAGTTTCACAATTATTTCTTGACTAAAATTTTCCTCAATTTAAATCTGGCAAATTTGAAAATTTAATATTTTTGTTAATTGTTTTGATATTTAGAAATTTAAAATTTCATTTTGAACATCACTTTAAACTTGAAGCATCTGTACTTAGTTTTATCAAAAATTTTATTTTTAATTTAAAAAAGTTTGCTAAAATTCAATTTTAGGAAAAACTTAGTTAAGGAATGATTGTACAACAAGTGCTGTTGATTTAACTAAGATGCTTAGTATAATCACTTGATGACAAACTATGTACCCTACAGAAGAAAATTGCGAGCATTTAAAGAATGTAATGAAATTTATATAAAAATAAACAATTCGTGAAAGTTACTCATAAAAATATAATATCTGGCCCAAGTTTCAAAATCATTCTTCAACTAATTTATCAAGTTTTGGAATTACAAATAAACATTCATGGCATAACTAAAAATATATTTTATAATTTTGAAGTGATCTTTATGATGACTTCTTAAATTCTTGAATATCTGGCCCCAGTTTCACAATCATTCACTCAGGTGAGTGTATACTCAACTCAAATATTCCAATTTTTCTCCCATCAATATTTTAAAAAGTTGAAAATTTTATTCGACAATGTTTTGTTTTGTTTAACAAACTTACACTGAACAATTAAAATGCAACATTAGATATTCAATTTTAACTGTGTAATGTCTTAGAAATTGACATTGAAATATTCCCAAATTTGAGTTGAGTGTACACTCAGCTGAGTGAATCATTGTGAAACTGGGCCCTGAACAATAAACCAAATTATTAAGATTTCAGTTTTGATAGTTAAGGAAAATCTTAGTTAAGGAATGATTGTGAAACCGGGAGAAGATTGTATAATTTTATGACTTACCTTCACGAATTGTTTAATTTCATAAATATCTTCTACCTTAAGTAGTTTTAGTGAAATAAAAATAAAATTACAAATATTATTCAAAGTATTATATATGATAAGTTGTGCGGGAAAAGTGAGCGTTTTAAGTCAAAAAAGAAAAGAAAAATATCCACGGAGGTTTACGATTTGAAAGAAAAATCCACGTCTTAACTTCATAAAATGGATTCGGTGTGTTTCCAAAAAAAAAAAAAAAAAAAAAAAAAAAAAAAAAAAAAACATGAAAATTCCAAGTATACATTATTTTTTATAATTTTTGTTTTAAAACATACAAGCTTTAAACAATAAGATTAGTATTTAAAATGAAGAAAACAACATGCATTGTAGTGCTGTATTTGTCACCTAATATACATCCTTGCATTTGAAAAATAAAAATAAAATAAAATTTTACTCTGCCAATTAAAAAATATACTCTTTTTTATATATAATGAAGAACAGTGGTCGAATTGGTCGAAAAAAATAATTTCTACTTTTCAGCATACATGCTTCAAATATAAGATTTCGATTCTACAAACTCTGATTTCTGCTTAAAATTGGTGTGGTTCAGGTGCTACGGTAACGGTTATCGTATTGTTTACTTTTAAAATCAGTCGTAGTGTTCGTAATAAAAGCAACGGCACCGTATAAACAAAGGAACAATGTAATATTGAATTTGATTAGTCAGTGGGCAAAATATCAAGACCTGGTTTAAATCAGAAGTACTATAAGACATCATTATTGTTTAAACTACTTCGTTTTGCGTTTTACGTGGTAGAAAGCGGGAACAGACAAATAGAGACCATTATTCTTGTTAACTAATACTTAATGCGTTCTGGAATGCCCTTGTATTAATAAACTACCAATTAGTTGACCGTAATAAGTACTATCTCAACCAATGTCAGAACATATTAACCGTGTTTTACAAGCATTTTAATATACTAACACACTCAAATGTTATTTTTATGTAAATACCAAACATCGCCAACACTGTCTTGTGCTATATATAAAAATGAAGAATACTAAGAATATTTCAAACAAAAAAGGCCACACCAACCACATCAGTGGAAAAAAATTCCTGGACATAAAAAAGTAAGTGGATAATAATTTTAAGCATTTTTCATCAAAAAAGCTTTTCTAGTTTAATATTCGTACCAATTAAAAAAATTTTCATTAATAGTTTTGCCATTGTCACGCTTTCAATCCTTAGAACCTTATTGTGAAATTATTTAGGGAATCATGTTAATTAATAAATTTAATAATCAATTCGTATTCATTTCATTTTTATGTTTGATTTCTAGTGTACATAGAAATTATTACACATTAGAAATAAGACATATATATGTATATATAAGCTTGAGATGGAATTCCTATATTAATAAAATACTAATTATTTCAAAAAAAAAATCCAAACTACACCAAGCAAAATAGCATTACTATGGCGTGGGTTTATGAAAGGGCCTGTCTGCATGTCGTCCTTGATAAAGTTACGTCAAAATTCAAATTTTCCATTTAAAAATCACAGAAAATTTTACCAACCAAAATCTTTGAAACAAAAAAAAAAGAATTGAATTAAACATACATTTTACTATATAGCAGATTGACATGAGGACATTAACGCCATTATCTTTTGACTACATAGATAGAAGAAAGGAAATTGCCACTTCAGTTTTTAAATTGGTAACAACTTATTTTGGAGGGTATTGTGTTAATGTAAAGTATTATTGTAATCAACTTTTACAATGATGATTAATTACGATTGATAAACTAACCCTAACAACATTATTGTTGCAGGTTAAACATAAGGATAAATAACTAACATGATGAAGACTTTATTAGTGGCATTGGTGGTCGTCTGCGTACTGGTAATGGTGACAGAAGCCAACTACTACAGGAGAGGAAGAGGAGGGTGGGGAGGTCGAGGAATAGGTGGCGGCTGGGGAGGACGACCCTGGGGTGGTTACGGAGGATATGGCGGTAGTTTTGGTGGCGGATTCGGTGGATTTGGCGGCGGTTTCGGTGGCTATGGCCGATATCCAAGATACGGATAAACAAGGTAACTCTATTACACTCCGATAATGCAGTTGCCATGGTTACATAATGGTCAAGTCAGAATGGCAGATTCACAATCTCAAAAAAATTATAACACAAAATGCTTCATGTCAGTGGCATATAACTTTTCAAGATGAAAAGGTTATTTACTTCAATTAAATGAGAACATTCTTAAATTTTGATGATGATTTACGGTGGAAAAGAAAGATAACTCTTGTATTAATTAAGCAGAAAACGAAAACTGAAATCTATATTTCCAAATGTAAGGTTAAACTGACCTTAAAATGTTAAGAAAAAAAATTTCAGTAAGTATAAAAATAAATAATACATGATTATTTTGAAAAGGAATTTATTTGTTGTAAAAAAGGGGAAATTTAAAGGGTATTTTGTTGTGTTACTATAATAGCATTTGCAAAGAATTTTTTTAATAAAGAAAAAGAGGACAAGTGTACCAAGGATAGAATGCAATTAAAGAATTAAAACTACTTCTATGTTAAATAAGAGTAATTCTAATCCTACCAGTTATTATTCGACAATTAAAAAAGATATACCGGTATTTCATGATACAACAAATAAAATTTAATGGGATAAGTTTATGCTATACATTAAAAGTCCATGCATACTAAGTATATTGAGCTTCTGCATATATTAAGTGGAAAACAATTTTTGAATGTTTAACGCAGATACAAAGATTATAGACAAAGCCCATCACTTCTGATGTAAGATATTAAAAATATGTAAAATATTGTCGAAATGTGCTACTTAGCTATACTGTAAGTCAGGGTAACCAAACCATCAAACGAATGCAATTGCGGTGTATAGAATCTTTGTCTAGATAAATTATATGTTTTCTTTAATTCCGTACATGCCGAGCTGTTGGTTCTTTGTCTCGTAAAATAAAGTTGATTTAAAGTTAATAAGTGTGTATCACTTTAAAATACGTTGAGGAACCTTTTAATTAAAATCAAGTATCTACCCAAACTCAGAGTGGACGGTTTTATATCAGTGTTTAATATGTGGTATTGCCTTATGTTTCATTTGTTTTGTATTTTTATTTTATTTTATTTTATTTTTTTTATTTATTTTTTTTTTTTAATTTATTTATTTTATTTTTTTTTTTTTTTTTTGCCTCGTGTTTTGACAATTGCCCAGCCCATTATTTATCGTTAATTTTTTTCTTATAATAAAATATATTTTCTTGTATTTTCAGATTAAATTTCGAATGGATTGTTCTCGAAGAAAAACGCCTTATTTTCAGTGTAAATGTAAATACTATGTGTTTTATGTTATCTTTTTATGGAATTTAAAAATTAAATTTTTAACAGTAAAAAATAAGTTTTGTACGTGTTTTATTCATTCATAGAAAAGGTTTAGTACAGTCGCTAACTTTTCACACCTTTTAATAATCGAAAAACAAATTGATTTGTAGCTTCAAAAACATGTAACCAAGAACACTAAGTAACAAACGCCAATGTTACCAAGAACACTAAGTAACAAACGCCAATGTTACCAAGAACACTAAGTAACAAATGCCAATGTTACCAAGAACACAAAGTAATAAATGCCAATGTAACTAAGAACAATTAACACACGCCAAAGTAACCATGAACAAGTTACAAACGCCAATGTAAATAAAAACAGTAAGTAACAAATGCCAATGTAACCAAGAACACTAAAAAAACGCCTATGTAACCAAGAACACTAAGTAACAAACGCCAATGTAACCAAGAACACTACGCAAAAAGCAAACGAAATAAGTAAAACAAAACAAGAAAATAAGTTAAACACGATTAAAAAAATATTAGAGATCGCTAAATATAAAACTTTCTGGCAATTGTCTATAGATTCATTGGAACTGAATATGGCAACAAAATGATATCCAATGTGTATAATGAAATTTATTATTAATTTTGAATTTAATTTCATACTGCAAGTTCTTTATTTATAATCCATGTATGTATCTTAAAATTAATTGTACTTTTTGCCAAAGCTTATCAGTTTTGTGAAATTATTTTTATACCACAAAAGTTGAAAATCGTAAAACTTGATTTAGCTTTAACAACAAAGAAGAGGACCTAAAATATGAAAACAAGTTACAAAAATATCAAGTTGAAACAAGTTAGTATGATAAAATACCCGGTTTTGAAGGTGGGTATTTTTGGGGTTAGACACAGAACAAGACACTTTGTTTTATTCCGACTTATACAGGGAGAGAAAGTAATAACCAAGGACCGGCCATTTTTTTAAAAAGTCCGATGACATCAGTGATTATAATAAAAAGAGACTTATTAATCTATATAAAGTGATGGTTATTTAGTTACATAATACTAATGAAATTTATGACGACTTTAACAATACATGTTGTTTTGTTGTAATGTTGTTTGACGTCGCATCAGCTATTTTAGCTATTCGGGACCAGGGCAGGGTTATAAATCTTCATGAATTAATCTAAGAACAAGTTTATGTATGCGAATGCGTATAGTCTGCCGTGTACTACTTCTTTTTTGGTAAGGTGCTAGCTCACCGAGTCAGTATTTCGCAGACAAAAACACTTCCCCAGTCCATTATCCTAGCACCGGATAAACAAGTCGAGCGGCAGACGAGGAAGAATATTTCAAACTTTAAAGTATCATGTATGACCAGACGGTGTTCGAACCCACAGTCTCCCGGTCTCATGGCGGACGCTCTATCACTGAGCCACCGAAGCGGTACTTTTATCATACTAAAACACTGAAAGACAATTAGAAATATCGGTCTGTAACCATGTGCTACTTTTGAATGCATTATTTCAATTTTTATGTGCTACTTTTGAATACATTGGTTATTTAATTATTATTTTTGACACAGTAATAAATAACATTTTATTAAGGAGTTGGTGGGACAATTTTACCAGGAATCTTTAGCTTTTGAAGACTCGATTTTTAAAGTACTTTATCTACATTTCTGGTAGAAGATTTGTATTGTATTTGTTTAGATGGTTTAAAAGCTCATCAGGTAATTACATTGAGGTTTATATAAAACACAACCCTGCACCCTTAAGTCATAGCATAAAAACACACCATGTGCATTTTTTCGCGGTATCTTGAAAACCAAACACAGTGCGTTGTTCACATGACTGATTTTTCAGGATCACTTTTGTCACATCAACTAGGGAAGATATGCTTCAACACAATGTTATTTTTATGAATTTATTTCTAAATAAGGTATCCATATATGTCCCTAATATGTTTGTATTTTCTGATTTTAGTTTGTTAAAACGCATTCTTGGTTGTTGTAATTTTTACAACTACAAGTTTTGGAACAACACATATTTTCTCACTTTAAATGTACAAATTCCACTTCTGACAAACTTGAAACAATTCATACATGAAATATTTTATTTAGAATGATTTTATTTAGAATGAACTGTGTAAATTGAATGCGCAATAAATATCCTTTTTAAAACGTTACGAATTCATTTTTAAGTCCTGCATAGGCGTTTTTAAAACAGTTTTCAGTTTTATCTTATAACTGTGGACTCGTTTTAATCCCCGCGTGCTACTTGATTTTGAGAAAAAACATTACTTTGTATAACTTTAAATTAAAAATTACACCATAAAGTATGAAATGAAGCAGAGTATAGGAACTGTCAAAGACTCTATCATGGTAAGGTTATTTGAGCTGGATGAGATTAACTGATTTATTTGTCAAAGATAATATCATGGTAAGCAAATTTTAGCCGAATAGAGGCCGTTGGAATCATGGTAATCATGTTAAAACTGAATAGAAGTACAAATAGTGGTGTGGTTCAGTTCTTTTAAATTGTACTTGTGTAAGTTTTCACTAAAAAGTTTGATAAGTTTTGTGTTGATTTGTTTTATACTTTATTTTATTATTTTTTAATTAATTTTTCATGATAAGTTTAAACTTCTTATAAACAAATTTAAATACTAATATTTTGTTTAAATTTTATTTCAAGTGATTGTTAATTGTTACGATTTACATTGTTTTTCAGAAATAAAAAACATATAATAATAATAATAATCTTTATTAGCATCAAACCTTCAAATAGCTTATAGCTAAACATATATACATTATTACAACGATATAAAAAACATATAAACCAAGGTATGGAAAATGGTCGACCAGTCGGCTGTGAGTGTTTTGTTTATGTTCTCAGGTTTTGAAGAACCTTTTGTTAGGAAAGCAAGCTATAAAACAAAGTCTAATTATGTCTATAGAGTTTATATTAAAACATATAAATGAATAATTGAGTTATTTGGTTCTGTTTGCAGATGACACATTTATTTTTGGTAAATCGCCAAATATATTGATATTGCAAACACTGTTTGACAAACTTGCGTTTCATTGCCAACGATGGAATATCACCGTGAACACTTCCAAAGCTAATTTTTTTGTATTTGGCAACGTATGGAAACTTGTAACAGACAAATTTTACTTCAATAAATAAGAAATAGAAATTGTAGACTTATATATATACTTTGGCATGTTGCTAAAGATACACTTAAACGACAAGTTCTTGCACACCCAGAAAAGAATATTAGTATCCCGGAAAGAGCAAGCAAGGGACAAGAGCTTTTTCTGGACTTCTATCTAACATCAAACAACTATATATAGACGCTGAACACAAATGCTATCTGTTCAACAGTATGGTTGGTTCGGTTGAACTATGCAACTGAAGTCATGGGATTCCACCAAATTGATCTTGTTTTTAATAGATTTTGTCGTCAATATTTAGGTTTATCTAAAACTGCCCAACTGACTTTTTTGTATAGAAAATTTGGTCATCTACCACCAGTATTACCAGAAATGGATTCAGCTTGTCAGTTCGTCTAAGTAAATTATCATATTATGAAACTCTTAAAAATGAATATAGTTTAGCTGATTATTTAGCATTTGATTTCAATGTATCGCTTTTGACCAAATTACTCAGTGGTACATTGCGATTAAATGTTTAATCTGGCCGCTATACTAACAATCCAAGGGAAATGAGGATTTCTTCATGTTGTGCCTTGAACTGTATATATAGGGACCAAGTATCACTTTCTCCTTATATGTCCCGAATTCTGTTCCGTTTCAATACTTACCGAAATTTTACTGAGTCTGGTCAAATATCCATAAATTTTGAACACTTTTCAAAAAGCGACCTTTGAATCCATGACTGTGTATTTATCTTTTTTTTAATTATTATTATTATTATTATTATTATTATTATTATTTATCTATTTATTTTCATTTTTGATTTTTTGGCTTTGCAATAAAGTATTATTATTATTATTATTATTATTATTATTATTATTATTATTATTATTATTTTAACAGTATTGTTTTGTTGTATTGACTAAATTAAGTTTTGTATTTTGAACTAGTTCTGGTACTATTTGGTAAACTAAAAATTGATTATATATATATATATATAATTTTTGTCTCCTGTGCTTTATTGCATTGTCTATTGCTAAATAAACAGGTTTCTAACGACCGGTTGATGGGTGAGATACTACAAAATGCTTGGTGGCTTTTTTTTTTTTTTCAAAATCCAACATTTTACATCACATATAATTAATTAAACTCCACTTTCTTGGTACCCTATAGTTTGTACTCATTGCAGTTTTCATTACACAAAACTAATTAACCTAAACAAGGAAATAAAAATGTTAATACAAATGTTTGATGGTCCAGAACCATACTGTACACATATAACAACTTTTGTTTTTATTACAGCATTCTTTAAGTTGTTGCAATGCAAAACAAATAAATACATGTATGACAAACACGAAGAAATAATATAAAAAGAAAAAAGAATCCAAAGCTATACTTGTGTAGATGACAGTAAGAAAACTAATCATGCACATGCATTTATGCGACATAAAGAACATGTATATTAATTACAAAAACGTAAGTCACTACATGTCGATAATGGCCATTAACAGACTTATAATGTAAACTCTCCATTAGGTACTATAAGAAGTAAACAGTGACTAAGTACTCCGTTGTTGTGTTTATTTTTCATTGTTATTTTTATGATATATATTACACATGTTTCTTACACAACAGATAAATAAACTCGGCATTACTTACATTATTATTTAGTCTTTGTTTTAGTCCTTAGATGTAGAAGACTGCCTAAGTAGCTAAGTAACAACAACTAAAGGTAAGTAAATATACCCAGTATCATGTGTTTTTATTGTCGCTACAGCATAATGATGCATACTAATTTAAATGTTTATAATTATCTTTTTGTTTCTAAGGTTTTTTATTTTGTTTTTTATCATTCCATAATTTCTCTACCACTTTCTGAATGATTAGATTTTTAATATGCACAGTGTGTTTCAATATAATTCTGTATGTAATATTATATTTATTGCGGAAAATATATACATGTGCATTATATTGGAATTTTTGTTTTCATGAAAAATTAAAAAAAAAATGTTTGAAGACATAAATTAAAAATATAATATTTAGATATGTATTTAAAAAAAATCATCGTTATTCTGTACAGTGATGTTTAACAAAATATTTAAAAAAAAAAAAAAAAAAGGGGAGGGGGGGAGGGGGTACATTTAATATGTAAAAACCACAAAAATAGAGAAATTAAAACTTGGAGGTACATCATTAAATGAAGTTGAACATAAATGGAAAGATCCCTTGATAAACTATTTTCATTACATGTTATTTCAGTTACACGTAAAAAAAGTGTATTTTTGGCATTATGTAATTTCAAAATCAAATTCTTCACATATACTGACATGTTTTGTTTATTAATTTTATTTTTCATCTATGGTTATCTTTATATTCTATAAGATTATAAGGATTTCGATTAACATGAAGTCGTTAAAACTTTATAATTACTAATTTTGCACTGATCCAGTTCCTTTCCCGTCACTTTTACTTTCTTGAACTTTTCCGAATTACTATTTTTACTGGTAGGAAACATAGAATACAAAGTGAAAGGTTTGAACAATTTATAATGGTACAGAACCGCAGTATGAACAATTATTAACTAATAATTTTTTACCAAAACAGGATTGGCGTATAAAATAATTATGGAACTGAACTATCGTATTAAAATTATAAACCTGTACTGTTGTAGAAATGACTATGGAAAATATTCCAAAAATCTGTAAGACATATTATTAGTTTTTTTGTTTCGTTTGCAATACTTTTTAAATATCGAGCTAAAGAGTGTCTAGCCACTTTCCATGGAATGTTATTATATTTCAGTGTGACCAACTAGATGAATATCATCAATCAATTCGGAGATGGTGATTGAATTTGTTAAAGCTGCATTAAGTTTTCCAAAGAAAAATAAAAAACGGTGCTAATCTAATAAATGATGTTACTAATGAACAATGTTACATTTGATTCAACGATAAAAGCTCGAATAAATACAGAAATTACAGTATTTACCCAGCGAGATGCAGCAATTGGGATCTAATATTAGAACATGGTTACGTCATCAAAACCCGGGTCATTTAAACACAACTTTCAAAATGTTGAAATACGATAAATTAAACACAGAACTTCTTGAATTTGTCATTTGTGACTTAGTAAGGGAAAAATAACACCATTTCAAATACATCTGGATATTAATGAAGGACAATTAATGCAATCTGTCATGTTTCACTTTCGATTCTAGGCTTTTCCGTACATCCGTGCGCATGCTCCAAGCTCATAATTACCATCGTAGAACACTGACCGACCGTCAGAGGATTCCGTTTATTTACAGCTAAAAGAAATGAAATTTTAGAAAATGAATGTCACGGATCGTGGTTAGAAGATATCTACTTTTAAAAAAATAAATTTTAAGAAAATAAAAAAAAAAAAATCAGAAATTTGGTAAACTTAATGCAGCTTTAACATCACAAGATTTGTTCTACAAAGCACTATAAGGTTCTATATATTGTCATCAGACAATTTTTCAGAAAATTCTTAACTAATCATTTTTTTGTTGTATTTCAGATATACAACCATGCTAAAAGCTCAGTTAATGATCATCGCTCTCCTTGGGCTGTGTATGTTAGGATCTGTAGTTGAAGCACAGAGAAATGGTTTTCTCGGTGGACTACTTTTTGGTGGTTTATTAGGTTCTGCCTTCAGGAGACCTCGATTCCGGGGTGGATTTCCAGCATACCCTATTCCATATCTACCTGTATACACGCCGTACGGGTTTTATGGATAATTATGGCGTTATAGGTAAGTACTAATATTCCAAAAATCAGCAATGCTGAAAAAACAGCATTGAATTTATCCTCAGTAATAAAAATGTAGATAATTAAGAACAATAGATGGTTCAGAAAATTATTTGATTGCATAATCAAAATGAGGTAAATATATAAAGTCTAAAAGTGAGCGAGTTCTGGTTTAAAAAACGGTCAAGCTTACAAAAAAAACTTCTAATATAAAAACATATGTAAATAGTTTGACTGGCATGTTTACTTTAATTGCATACACATCATTGCACTGGATGATTGCTAATATATAAACAAATAAAAAACAATAAATAAATGCTAAAATGAAAGATTTAAATATCACAACACAATATATGTATTCCTGATATAAATCACGTGTGTTCAAACGTTCCTTTTAATTGTTTTGCAGATTGCATTTCCACACTTCTGTTGATCAGTCTGTTTCGAGGAACGATTATGGCCTGGATTTCCTGTCATACAACACAAGCTCCGTGTTTGTTTTGGTTATTACTACATCTGTGTTTTGGATGTTAATAAAGTATATACATGTATAAATTATTGTTTTACTAGTCTTCCTTTTGGTATGAACTTGAAAAAACAATAAAGAGTTCAACCTTCCCGAACATATTTTGAAAACGTTCTGAATGTTTTTACCAATTTACAGATAAACTTTTCACACAAAAATAAAGTTATGTATTCTTGGCAAAACCAAAAGTTTGCAATTGAAAAATGTCTACTTGGCAATAACCAGAGGTTTGCTTCTAAATGATGTATACTTGGCAATAACCAGTTCAGTGGTTTGCCTCCAAATGATATCTACCTGGCAATAACCAAAGGTTTGCAGCTGAAAGATGTGAGTTTGGTGATAACCTGAAAGTTGGTGCTGAATAGCATGCACTTCTCAATTACCAGACATGCAGCTGCATAACGTGTTCATGACAATTACCAAACGTATGCAGCTGTAAAACATTTGTGAGGCAGTAATCTGAGGCTTGTAGTCGAATCACATGTACGCTTTGCAAAACATTTAGTTTGCAGCTGCATTACCCGTACTTTGTAATTAATAAAAATGTGGTATGTACTTGGTTATAACTGCCTACAGCTGAATGGCATGCACTTTGAAGACCAATATTTACAGTTAAATGGCAAGACTTAAACAATAACCAAGGTTCGTAGCTGAATGATTTCACTTGAAAATAATAATGACAAAGATTAACAAGTTTTTTTACAAAAAAATTAAAGACATAATAAGACACAAAGAACAAACGCATATACAGGTATCCACTAGAGATTAGCGTATTGGCTGAATTGTTAGCAACGTCATGCTCAGGCAAAATACCGTAAATCCAGGAGAAAGCATTTTCCAATTAAGCTACTTAATTAATATAAAAAGATAAAGAAAAAGTAATTTGTCAAAACTTGACATGTTTAAGCATTTATGTTAGAATGAAATATATCTTATAGTATGTAATACAGCACATAACAAAGAACATGTAATAAATTAATCTACCAAAGTAACCTAATACACAATGTTCTAGAAAAAACTTTACCCACTGTGAAACTCTAGGATGACTAGGTACCGAAGAAAGTAGAAATACCAATAGTCCCTTCTACTATTTACCAATATTTCTAATACAGGGACAACAAATTTAGTTCTTTGATGTAATCATAAGTTTTTAGTTCGATATCACGATAAACAAAATCAATATAAAGCAATATATCTATCTTAGACGTTTAGATTGATGTAGGTAAGACGTTAACGTTTTGCTTAATCCAAAACAGGCAACCAGCTCTTAAATAATTATTTTATAAGATTTATTACACTACGTATTGGATATTATTTTATATCATTTGTATCGACGAGATGACATAAATTTGATGTCTACATGTCTAGATTAACTAAAACTAATCTAGTCTTAACTAAAATCCTATACATGTACTAGGCTATGGATATATCAAACAAGAAAACGAGACAACAACAAAAATTATCACTATTATTTTTATTGTTGTTGTTGTTGTTTTTGTTGTTGTTACTGTTATTATTTATAGAATTGTCATGTGCTGATTTTGAATTTCTATTAAAATGAATGCATTCAAAATTAGCACATGACTCAATAAAAAATATTTATCCAACATCAGCGCATGTCAGAGAATTTATTCTTATAGTCAATAGGACAAGACAAACTTTTTATCAATCTATCAATCCTTATAAAACTTTGAATGGCTTCATAGGATGAAAAGCATAACATATGTATCAAGTGTACGTACATTTTGTAAAAGACCTTCCTCTATACTAAATCTAATTAGGTGTTTTATAATATACACACCTTATATCTCATCCAAAATGCCAGGAGATAACTTCCTATTACTTCAAACTAACCACCCTGGGTCATCTCTTATTTTGATGGAATATAGAATACACATCTATCTATCAACCTGATGTATTTAGGTCACTTTTCTCACCTGCCCATCTATTTTTGAGTTCCGTTATCAAAATTTACATAATACAAGTATAAAATATGTGTAAAATTTTGTACCAGTTTATTCTTGATTTAATTACAAAAATCTGACAATTTAGTCGGCTGAGAATTCAAGTTATCCTACTATTATGAGGTAATTTTACTCATACGATGAGTTGATGTTTCAAGTTTGTTTAATAAACTTAACCTATCATGACGAAGTCTTAAACGGAACACCTTCATATCTTCAGAGTTTTAAGTTAAGGATGTTGAATGCAAGCCAAAACACTAAACAACCATTTGAAGAACCACGATTTGACTTTAACATCGATTGTAAGACTGTCCAATGTAAAAATCTCGTTAAATGTAATAAGATAAAATTTGACATTAAATGTAATAACAATGTTACTCTAAATATAAAAAAATGCTACAAATGTAAAAAGTTGACATCAAATGTAAAAAGCATTTGATGCTATATGTAAAATACATTTTAACGCTACATGTAAAAATACCGATTAACGTTAAATGTGAAAACAAAAAAGTGATATATGTAAAACAAAAACATTGCTCAATTTAGCAGAAATCTGCATTGGAACTGTGAACATATAGTAGGCTTCCAATGAAAAACAAAAATCAAAGTACTGAGAAGCGTTAAGCTAGCACCTATTTGTGGTTTGTAAAGATGTAATTAATGTTTTACAGGATTTCAGTGTAGACTAAAGTCGTCTTTATAATGCTGGCACACTGTTAGTGGTGCCGAAATCGAACCCACGTTTACATTTAGAGTAAAACTGTTTTTACATTTAATGTCAAACTTGATCGTTTTACATTTAACGTGATTTTTACATTTGACGGTCTTACAATCGATATATTATCATTCTAGTAGCCCCCCCCCCCCATTTTTTTCCTCTTGAATAATTACTTGTATTATGTTTTCATAGAGATGGTAATTTTGTAATGAATCAACTTTTGAAATATAAGTCTTATTCTCCAAACAATGCGGTTTGTTAAGTTGAGATGACTTTGTTTCTTACAAAGACAAAAGATTACAATGGAAGCAATAAGTATATTATCAATCCAGATCTATATTTCAATCCCAATCCACCAAGCCCGCGAGTCTTAAAAGCAGCTTTGTGAGCTTAATTCATATCTCATTTACATCGAAGACTTAACTTAAAACTTTCTTTAAATATTGCTTTAACATGCCCAATCGTTCATTACATAAAAGCAGCTAAATAACATGTACCCAAAATCAAGAAATAGACCCCGCAACCAGAAACATGCATGAATTCACGATACCAAGACATATTAAAAATAAATTTTGATTATGAATTTTATAATTTGTCTGTTCACTTGTAAAAGAATAAATGCCATCTTAAAAAATATAAAAGGTTTTAGAAAATGCGAGGAATGTAAAATATTTGTGTTTCCATTCGGAGTAAAGACACAATTAGTTTAATTTCTGTCGTTGCGTACTTTTATATAAAAAAACAAACAAATAAATAAATAAATAAATTTAGAAATAGAAGAAGAAAAAAACAATATATTTACAAGGAACATTTTGCAGCCAATCATTATTTTTATTAGGCTGCCTCGGCATATTTGGACTAAAAACATTTGGACATTCGTTTATATTACTTTTTAAGATTTTTAAATAAAAACGTTTGTTATTTTTAATGGTAGCAGGTGAACTTACCAATTGATTTTAAAGCATTCTGTAGCTGTGTTTATGATAATGATAATTTTTCAACAAATATAACTAGGTATACAATATACAGGTAATATTTTTTTTAATATTTCAAGTTGCTGCGCCAATATTAGACAATGTAAATCCAAATAGCGTTGTGCTCTCTCTCTCTCTCTCTCTCTCTCTCTCCTCTCTCTCTCTCTCTCTCCTCTCTCTCTCTCTCTCTCTCTCTCAATTCGGGATGGATGAGAGGAGTTATATAGCTCGGAATTATATGTGCGTCTGTAAAAAGAACACTTTTGGAGCGTTTAAACAAAATTTCAAATCAAACAGAAATGAATAAAAAAAAAATTTTTTTCTCAAAATATTGCTGAAAAATCCCATAATGAATCAATAGTGTTAAAATAAAATGTAATTACGTCTTAAATCGTCAACAAGCTAATTGAGAGATAATTCAATTTTCCTTGTCCTTAAAATCAGTTTAACCATGTCTTTAGGTACCCTAAAGCAAAAACAGCCAATCAGGAAGTGTAGTGGACTTAAGATGACCTTAGTTGCCTTTTAGTGTTAACGAACCAATCTTTTGACTTTAAGGTGAAACTCTTAATATTACGATATATATTATAGGACTAATTCTAGAAGAGTTCACCCTTGTCCTTAAGTCTAAATCACGTGACTTGTATATTATAAATACAAAAAAAAAGTTAATGAACCAATCCCGGCTGGATATTTGGATTGGAAATATACCCCCAAAGAACAGGTAGGAATATGTATTAAACCCCATCTTGATAAAATACATCTAAAATGTGGTTAAAAATAAATTTCCTGTTTATTTATTTATTTATTTATTTTTTATTTATTTATTTAATGATTGCATTTGTATGATTATCAAACCCATTTCAAGCCTCGAGATTTCACTTTATTCCGCTAAGCAAATAATTTTGTAGATCATTTCAAGTTCTGCGTGATTACAGCTTCAAAACAGACAGATGTTTTTAATGAAGTTATAGACATTTTATATATCTATAATGTTTTAAAATGGATACTTTCACAATATTATTGGCATATGCTTATTTTTATTGTAACCCCTACATCATATAACATGAAGTACCATACTCACGGATATGACTCATTTTTATGCTTGTGTCATGTGCAAAATCTTGAATTTTGCACAAGACACTTGCGCTTAATTTAAAAAAAAATTCTTTGGAGTTTTTTAAGTTGGAAAATAAAACTCGCGATGAAATACTTTTTAAATATGATGTTGGATAAGCATAACTGTTTAAAGTTTGACACATTGAACACTAATTTTCAATTAAGCGGTATTTCAACTTTACTAGAAGTATAACCATTGGACAACATCCTACAAAGTTCGATTAGGGTCTCGCTTGTCAAATGTAAAAATCACGTTAAATGTAAAGATGCTACAAAAGTTAAAAACTTGACATCAATGTAAAAATTATTTTACGCTAAATGTAAAAACATTTTAACGCCAAATGTTAAATGCCGATTTTTAACGTTAAATGTGAAAACAAAAAAGTGATAAATGTAAAACAAAAACATTTTTAAAAATGGATTTGAAGATTCTATATAAAATATGGCAATAAGAACTTAACTCAAAATAAGAGATATTGCTAGTATCTGTTTGTTGATTCTTCTGTTCGTTGTGTTTGTGTTGCCTGGTAACGTCGTTCGTTGTGGTTGTGTTGCCTGGTAACGTCGTTTGTTGTGTTTGTGTTGCTTGGTAACGTCGTTCGTAGTGTTGTGTTGCCTGGTAACGTCGTATGTTGTGTTTGTGTTGCCTGGTCACGTCGTTCGTAGTGTTTGTGTTGTCTGGTAACGTCGTTCGTTGTGTTTGTAATGCCTGGTAACGTCGTATTAACATTTTTTTTTAAATTTTTCTATTCAATATAATATTTCTTTGAGATCAATATCTACAGATCCAATTGTCGAGGCGTGATTGGTTTAAAATACTGGTTAGTCAAAGTTAAATTCTTGCATACAATTATAAAATTTAAACCTTTTTTTAAACTTATTTAATTATTTAATTATCTGTTTATTTATTTATTTATTTTTGCTCATGTTATGGCTGTATCTATTATTTATTTTTCTTTCAGCAGTTTAAACCAGATAAACAATTCATGCGGTGTGTAGATTTTTTGCAGTTTTTTTTTTTTCCTATTTACCATACTCTGAATTTCATTTTTATCAATACTTGACTCATAAATTTAAATTTTCATTTACAGGACCATGAGGATTATCATTTTTTGCCTTGCCTTGTCCGTCTTTATCGGACTTTCCTATGCTGGTGGATATAGGCCGATGGCTCCTATCAGAGGTAAATTTGACAATGCAGATTAAATCGTGTTTCGTTAAAGAATGTGAAGTCCAAAAAGACAGGATATTAATTAATGCAAACTTACGCGTAAACTTGTACACGCGTTTGTCCCAGGTCTGTTTGTACTGCAGATCTGCTTTCAGGAATCTTTGCCCAATGTTATTGAAGGCTAAAGCTAAATAATTTACTATCTGTACAAAATTAAAATCAAATTTATTAATAAAGACTTAAACGCGTAATCGAGAGAGAGAGAGAGAGAGAGAGTGTGTGTGTGTGTGTGTGTGTGTGTGTGTGTGTGTGTGTGTGATATTATAAAGCTTATTTTTCAAACCGTTTGTTACATTTTATTTTCTTACATAAATGCTAACAGAATATCAAACTATGACAAGGTCATACAAATAATGACATGTTGTTTTCTAATCACTAGGTCCGGGATGTTTTAAAGGAAAAGGTGGAGGAATGATAATGGCAGGAAAAGGGGGATACTTTGGTCCAAAAGGAGGAATGCTACAAGGAGGATGGGGAGGAAATGGGGCTTACTGGGGAGGAAACGGAGGTCACTGGGGTGGAAATAATGCTTACTGGGGAGGAAACGCCTTTGGTGGTGATTACTTGTATAATCAGTATCCTAATGGAGGAGGGTCTTGGGCAGGGTCAGGTCTAAACAATGTTGTTTATAGCGGCGGTCCTGGATTTAATTCAGGATTTGGCGGTGTCACATACCCAGCCTCCTCTACATTCGGGTCATCATTTTCCTCTGGATTAAGTTATCCCAGTACCAGTTTCAATAGCTTCCCTTCCACATCATTTTCTAATTTTGGAACAACAGGACTGACCGGCTCATACCCAGCTGTATCCGGTGGAGTTATATCGAGTGTCCCAACTGTGTCGGCTGCAACCATCCCTATCTCTAGTTCAGTAGGAAATTTTGGAACTGGTACATGGAACACTATTGGAGCAAACAGCTTTCCAAGTTACCCAGCAAGTTACCCAGCAACAGGTTAAACTCGGAGGTAATAACTAATACTGTTCATCAGTACATTTATTTTGACCTATTAAAATCGCCGTTTGTCAGAAGAATTGATCTTCCCAGATTAGAAAATTCCTGCTCAATTACAAAAAAAAGAGTTGCATTTAGATTACCATTTTATATTGTTTGCGAGTATGAATTCCGCAAGTAAAATAGCTTTTCGGTGCTTCTTGTTGGACTATTATGGCTAATTATTGCTAACCAAAATAATTGTTAGTGTTACAAAATTATGTCTAATGGCGTATTCATTCGACTAAAAAAGTTAAGCCTTTTGGAAAGAAACAAATAGCGGTTTCCTTTGATGCCAGTGCAATTCATATTGGACGATTGTTTTTTTATGATTATTTGTGCATTAAATCAATTAGATATTTTCTAGTTTGAAACCTGGTAACATTTATCTTATAGAGCTCAGAGACGCTAAAAATAACCCTTGCTCAATTAACAGAATTTTTGGTGCTGCTCAGCAAACTTTAATTGGCCTTACTTGTGTCGAAATTGGTCTATATGTAATGATAATCATCTCAATAAGCGCTCTTTTCTCCCCTTAAAAACAAACATCTTTATATTAATTTTTACCTTTTATTAACATTTAATAATTTTTATAAGTTGTAACATTTTATAAATTAATCAGATAAGATTTTAAACAGCAATTTTACAAAATTCCATTACTCGAGAAAAGTCAATATTCGTTATTTTGACTTCAGCTCCTAATAGTGAACTATTTGTATTAAACTATTCTAAAACTTTCAAGTACAAATATATGTCTCTATATCGCTTAAAGGATACCCAAAAATATTTTAGGTAGGCTAGAAAAGTCTACCAAATGGAATTATAATGTCACTTAGTATTTAGTGATGCTCTTAATTGATGTTTTTGCAGACTTTTCGCCGTGCTTTGTGAGTACTCGTTACCAGTCGGAATAATGAGACTTTATTAATGTCAAGTTGTTCGTTAGGAAACTGCCTGACTCTTAGTTCTCCAGTTTGGTTTTTTACTTCTCTTTCTATCTTAGATATCTTTTTATTATATTGTTATTTTATTTATTTATTTATTTATTTATTTTATTTTTTATTTATTTATTTTTTTTTTTTTTTTTGCTTATGTTGTAACGCTAAATGGTGTTGCGACAAGCTAAATGAACACATTTAATTCAACTTGAGATTTGAATAGCAATTGGTATGCTGATTATATTGACCTTTCATGAAGAAACCATGACGTCGACTTTCATATTCTGTTTAATCCATTAGTTTATTGAATATCTATTCATTTATATGTTTTCAGGTTTAAACATCCACTGAGTAGAAGACCAAGGATTCAGTCTCTTCCTCCGTACCCACCCAAATTTTGTATAGATACTTATGTCTGTTTGTTGTAATTTGACTAAAATAAAAGTTTTACTAAAACACAAAATGGTTTATTTATTTATTTATTTATTTTTTTAATTTTTTAAAAATTTTATTTATTTATTTATTTATTTATTTATTTATTTACAGTAATGGTCTAATTTTTTGCTCATTTATTGATCAAGGAAAAAATAAGATACAATAAAGTGCACTAGTAGGGATTTACGCCCTTGTCAAGATTCTTTCACTTTGTCGAAACGCGTGAAAATCCACTGACCTTCAGAAAGCGAAGTGTCAAACTATTTCACATGAGAATCAGTCCCGAGTTCGAGCGCAGAGGTCGTATATATGCGCGCACTTTAGAACACTAAGTCACCCTTTATTGAAAAAGTCCAATTTAGTCGTATTTAAACGCCAGTGTGTGTGTGTGTGTGTGTGTGTGTGGAGGATAACTCGATGGTTCCGAAACTCACCATCAACAAATAAATGCAGGTTTTTACATTATTAATAACATTCTGATCTATCGTAACAAAAAATTACACAAGTTGCTTATTGCTAAAAATAATAATAATAATAATTTAATTTACAATTTCATTCAATTTAATTTAATGTTATTTATTTAATTTAATTTAATTAAATTTAAATAAAAATCAATTTTGTGTACATATGAAGAAAAAAACATTAAAGGGAATATGAATGTAAACATGTAGTCAAATCTGACAACATTGGTACCAAACGGAGTCGGTAAAAAGTGAACAAAAAACCAGGTGATCTTTATTTACAGATAATACAGTAAATATCTGTCACCAGACAGAGTAAAGGTGATCATAATGAACAGATGTTCCTTATTTACATGTAATGTTACATGCATGAATAGCCAAATCTTCAATATTGGCCACCAAGGAAGCCAGTAAATAGCGAAGTCAGCTAATAAAGATTATATTGCGGGCTACATGTTTGTATTAATTTTAGGCACAAACTGGATTCAGTTTAATTTTTTTATTATTATTATTTTAATGGGGTTTTACGTCAAAGTCAGGAATATTTACTTATATTGAGACGTTACCAGTTATAGATGATGGCGGAAATTGTTACCATTGCGGTGCGCTTATTGCAATGTGCAGGAAGGGTTCTTTAACGTGCCACGGGGCATCACGTTTTTGGCTCAACTGGCTAAAGCCAGATGGGTAATGGCATGATGCGCACGTGCGTGCGTGTGTCCGTCCGTTAACAGCAAAAACTCTAAAAACTACTGGGCCAATTTTAACAAAACTTGGCAGGAATGATCCCTAGAAGGAGTAGATGAAAATTTGTACAATTGGTTTCCATGACAACCAAAAAGTAGGCGAGCTAGAATGCAAAAAATAAAACCGAAAATAAGTTTATTCTCTGAAACATAGGTTATATGCAAATTCTGATGTGATATTTGGCTTCTAGACACCCTTAAACATATACGTGTTAGGTTGTACAGTTTGTAAATTTCAGTCAAAAACTAGGTTACGCGTTTTTAGCGTTTTTCTATCATACTTCGTAAAAGTGCAAATAAGGCTTATAATGGAATATCAACTTTGAAATTCTTCTTCTCTGAAACCATGAAGCCTTAAGCTTTCATATTTGGGCAGTTACTATCAGCTCGAGCCCCTTACCGAGTTTGTACAAATGGTGGCCCCGATCCATTTTGGCCCCACCCCAGGGGTTCATATATCTGCATATGAATATACTAGTATGGGAAATCAAGTTAAAAACTTCTTCTCCTAAAACTGTAGGGCCTAAAGCTTTCATATTTGGCAGTTAACATCAGCTCAAGACTTACAAGGTTTTTTACAACTGGTGGTCCCTGGGTAATTTTTGGCCCCGTTCTAGGGGCCCATATATCTACATACATTGTATGCATATATTGGAAATCAAATTTAAAATCTTCTCTGAAACTGCAGGCCTTAAGCTGTCACATTTAGCTTTTATCATCAGCTCAAGTCCCTTTACCAGGTTTGTACAAATGTTGGCCCTTGGGCCATTTTTTGCCCCACCCCAAGGCCAATATATACAGATGCATATATTGGAAATCAAATTTAAAAATCTTCTTCTCTGAAACTGTAAGGCCTCATGCTTTTATATTTGGCATTTAGCATCAGCTCAAGTTCCTTTACCAGGTTTGTACAAATAAAGGCCCCTGGGCCATTTTTGGCCCCACCCCAAGGGCCAATGTATCTACAGATGCATATATTGGAAATCAATTTATAAAATCATCTTCTTTG
>JARBDR010000501.1:0-32513 GCA_029721355.1 Tegillarca granosa | reverse complement strand
TATATCTCTATCAGATTGGGTGTATTGAAGTAGTAAATGTTACAATCTTTGTCTTTGCTGCAGGACTGTACAGAATCCACATCCATTTGTTTGTCTGTGTTGTAAAGTATATATAAATCACCTATAATGTTGTATAATACACATATATAGAGCTCAGAATTGTTTTGATGTTTTTTGTATTTAGGGGGATTTTTAACTAGTTAAGTACATTTAATAAATAAAAAATATTTTATAAGTGAGAACTAAACCTTTATATTAAAACCTGATTACATGTTCATTGCACTCCAGATTATCAAAATACAAAAATTCTAGCATCAAGCCCTTCATATTACAATATATACCATATTTCTAAAAGAACATGTCTTAAGCTTGCCTATACAAAGTTACATACAATTACTTATGAGTAAGCTTCATTAGCATTCATTGTTAAAGTTGTTAAATTGACTAGATGTGCAAAAATTATACAGAATCCACAGCCATGTATGGCAGATTATTGAAAAAGAAAGATGTCTATACTTGTATCTCTTAAGTTTGGTTTCGCACAGGTCAGCAATTTCTACTCACTACTTTACCTGGACACAGGTCAGCAATTTCTACTCACTACTTTACCTGGACACAGGTCAGCAATTTCTACTCACTACTTTACCTGGACACAGGTCAGCAATTTCTACTCACTACTTACCTGGACCAGGTCAGCAATTTCTACTCACACTTTACCTGGACACAGGTCAGCAAGTTCTACTAATAATTTACCTGGACCACAGGTCAGCAATTTCTACTCACTACTTTACCTGGACACAGGTCAGCAATTTCTACTCACCTACTTTACCTGGACACAGGTCACGCAATTTCTACTCACAACTTTACCTGGACACAGGTCCAGCTAATTTCTACTCACTACTTACCTGGACACAGGTCAGCACAATTTCTACCTCACTACCTTTACCATGGACACAGGTCAGCAGTTTCTGTACACAGGTCAGCAATTCTACTCGCTACTTTACCTGGACACAGGTCAGCAATTTCTACTCGCCTACCTTCACCCTGGACACAGGTCACAATTTCTACTCACTTCTTTACCTGGATACATGCAGCAATTTCTACTCACTACTTTACTTGGGATTTGTAATTTTTAGTAGCTTCTGGCCCAATCAAAAAATATAACTGGTCTCAGTTTCCTATGAAAATTTTACTAATTTGTTTATAAAAAAGTGGACAAAAAATGCACAAGTTTCTATGCAAAAAATTTATGGCCTCAGACCTAAGACTTAGGCCTAATTTCACAATCCATTTAAAATCTAAGATTTTTCTTAAGTAACACAATTTTAGATGGGCTTTTTAAGTTTCTGTTTGAGTTAATATTTGATAATCTGGAGAGCTATCTATGTACAGATAGTAGTTGAATTCATTATTTGCTGGTATACAAGTTGGTCTGACATGAAGAATGGGAATTAGAAATAATAAAATCAGTAAAAAAGGTAGGTCAGAAAAAATAGAATAAACACGAAAAACTTGTCTGAACAGAAATTTTAAAACCAGGATGTGTAACCATATTTGCAACTGTTGTGCTTGGTTGAGGCATGTTTGTTGCAATATAATTTTCAAGAAAAATAAATTAATATGGTAATCTTACCAATACAAGATATTTTGGACATCCCAAGTAATTGTCTGAATAATGCTTCATTTCAAAACTATTTACTAAAAAACATTTGTACAAGTGCCATGTTTTGATACCTTTATACAACTGCTTTGTTTCAAAGCATTTGAAAGACTGCTGTGTTTAAAAACATCTGTGTGACTGCTCTGTTTCAAAAACTTTGTATAAATTCTGAAAGCTGTATTCAAATAAAACCTTTGCATGACTGTGATGATTTAATAATTTTCTATGACTACTGCATTTCAAAACTGGTGTATTTCAAAAACCTCCTATGACTGTTTTGTTGTTTCAAAACTTGTGTCAAAAATCTTGTTTGACTGCTATGGTTTAATAACTGTTTTAATCTAATATTTGCATGACTGATATTTCAAAGATTTTGTATGACTACCATATTTTTTATACTTTGTATAGAGCTAGGTTTTAAAAACTTAATTATACCTAAAGTGTTTTAAAAAATCTGAAACAATTTTTGAACTGCTTTGTTTAGAAAACTTTTCTTGCAAGACAAAATGGCAATCATGGTACAATATTATGCAGATTCACTACAGAGAAATTATGATTTGAGGGATTACTCAGGGATATAAATTAAAAAAAGATCTTCAGGCTGTTTCTAGTATATTTCTGAAAGTAATTGACTTTTTAAATAATTTTTATTACTATTTACAATTATATTTTAGCTGACCCAAATCCAGATACAAGTGGAATAGTGGTAAGTATAAATAAAAGATTATCATCTGACTCTATATATAGAAAAGGAAGAAGTGTGATCAAGTAACTATTCCCCTTTTTTTAAATTCTTTTGATTTTAAGAAACATTATAACTGACAGTGGGTACAAAGTCAACATTTTGAAAAAAGTTGAGTTCTTCTTTAGTTGTAATGATTAACTTTTTTGATCAGACAAGTGATGTTTGTATTAGAATTCAGTCAATAATTTATGGATGAATGATTCAAATTTATTTTTACTAGATAAAAATAAAATAAATTAGGACATTAATTTTGTTTTTTACATTGCACCAATGAAGTGTCACACCAGTCAAAATAATGTCTTTACAACAAAAGAGCATGTCATCAAGAAATAATGTATTTAAAGCCTATTCTTTGGAATTCTGTGAAATAAGAATTTATACTTTTGATGTGTTTGTAACAAAACTAAAAAAAAAAATAGGAATAAAATCATGGCTTTAGTTATTGTCAGGTGAATGTTTATCTGCTGTACATTTCTGTGTTTCATTTTAAATTAAAAAAACTGTAAAGCAACATTCATTCTTAGCTTCTTATTTGGAGAGTTTTCCTACACAAAATTTTTGCCATCTAGACAATATGTTCTATGTTTGTGGATTGGAGTTTTGGTTTGTTATGACTCAGGTAAGGTTCTTTCATTTATACTGAGGTGGCCAGTTCTAGGAAGATACCAGGGTACCTAGATTTTACAACTAAACGTTTGCGGAAATATTGACAAACATTATGTTAATATTCTGTTAAAGCTTTGTTCATTTTTCGACTTCTTAGGTTTCATAAAGATCTAATTATGTTTTCTCTAATTAATTTACTGGTGAAAATAATTGATTTATTTTATTATTTCTAGAACAATGACATTCAGCAGCAGATATTACAACAGTCAGGGAGGGGTCACAAAAGACCCAGGGTGATACTGCCAACTATTCCTAATATGATGCAATGTGTAAGTATGCAATGCTTATTACTTTAATTATTATAGTTTAGTTTTGCATATGTTTGATGAATAGTGTACAAATTTTACTGCAAAAGAATTCAAAGATATATTTTGCCATGTAGACATCTGTGTTCAGAACAATTTTTCCAAGAAAAATCATGGATAATACAATAAATCTGAATAATGTTCAGCACCTTCACCTACTTGGGGCCTTAATGGATAATGTATGGATTAAGGTGCATCTCACAATCTAAGTTTGATTCTTACTTTGGCAGAGAAAGAATGTCTTCCATCCAGACACTCTGGTTATCTCCTCATCCTGAAATTGATATCATTTCAAGTAACCAACTGAGCCAATTTACTTTTGGTATGTTTGTAACTGAAAACCACTATATACATTTGGCTGTTTTTGTACAATACAGAATCATTTCATTGATGAAATGTTAAGAATTTTTCAGGTACAATTATAATTTTCTCAAGTAAAAGCTACCAAACTTAATTAAAGTTCGTTGAATTTTTGGAAAATGCTCATGTAAAAATTGTATTCATCCACATGTACTTTTTGTTTTTTTAGCTCACCTGAGCTGAAAGCTCAGATGAGCTATTGTGATGGTTTAAGGCTGTCACGATTACACATGTACACGATGCCGTTTCAAATCCAGCTTGTAAACGTTTACAAATTGAACATTCGTTTAAACGGTAATTGAACCCCACTCAAAAATATCTGAATATATCATATATAGGTCAATTTTGAATTAATTTATGTCTTATAAATAATGTTCGATATCAGTCAGGTGCCGATAAGCCATAAAGCGGACAGTAACCCATTTTGAGATGACCCATGATAGCTTCCGGAAGTCATCTAAAAATAGCATTAGATTCATTACTCAGCTGATAATGCGCACTTTGACATCTTATTGGTTTCCTTTTCATTGAGGTATCATCACGGCAAAATACAAGTATCTGCATCAGCAAATAATCAAGTTTTTAAAGTAAACATGAAATTATCAACAATTGTCTCGGGTAAGAGCTAACTTCACTTATAAATTTGGAAATGACAATGATTATAATATTGACGATTAAACAGTTCCCTTTTGATTACTTGTATCCGTGTAAACAGTTTACAAAATTTTGTAAACGTGACAGCCTTACGATGGTTCACCATCCGTCGTCGTGTCATTCGTCGTGCGTTAACTTTTTACATTTTAATCTTCTCCTCCAAAACCTACTGGGCCAAATTTAATGAAACTTGGTAACCATCATGCCTGGGTGAAGCCCTTTCAGATTTGCACAAATGAAGGAGTTATGTCCCCTTGGGGCCCCACAAGGGGGGAAAGAGTGGAAAACTTTGAAAATCTTCTCCTCTGAATCTACAAGAGATATACCCTAGTTATTTCATTTATAACATCCTTAGGTCATCTATTTTCAGATTTGCACAAATGGTAGCCATGGGGCTCAAAACGGGGAAATTATAAGGCACTGAGTGGGGAAATTGCTAAAAATTATATATTTGTCACTACATCTTGAAAACTGAATGTTGTAGATATTGACATGACCATCATTTTGATATATGGTTCAAGGTCATATGTTGAAAGGTCAAGGTCACAGCTGCAGAAGATGACTTAAATTGCTAATTATCTTGAAAACTATTAAGTTTTTGTATAGGCATGTATATTAGAATATTGTAGGTATTGATATGACGATCATTTTGATATACGGGTCAAGGTCATATGTTGAAAGGTCAAGGTCACAGCTGCAGAAGATGACTTAAATTGCTAATTATCTTGAAAACTATTAAGTTTTTGTATAGGCATGTATATTAGAATATTGTAGGCATTGTGACAATGATCATTTTGATATATGGTACAAGGTCATATGTTGTAAGTCAAGGTCACAGCTGCAAAAGAAGACTTAATTGCTAATTATCTTGAAAACTATTAAGTTTTTATATAGGCATGTATATTAGAATATTGTAGGTATTGACATGATGATCATTTTGATATATGGGTCAAGGTCATATGTTGAAAGGTCAAGGTCACAGCTGCAGAAGATGACTTAAATTGCTAATTATCTTGAAAACTATTAAGTTTTTGTATAGGCATGTATATTAGAATATTGTAGGTATTGACATGACTGATCATTTTGATATATGGGTCAAGATCATATGTTGAAAGGTCAAGGTCACAGCTGCAGAAGATGACTTAAATTGCTAATTATCTTGAAAACTATAAAGTTTTTGTATAGGCATGTATATTAGAATATTGTAGGTATTGACTATGACGATCATTTTGATATATGGGTCTAGGTCATTTGTTGAAAGGTCAAGGTCACAGCTGCAGAAGATGACTTAATTTGCTAATTATCTTGAAAACTATTAAGTTTTTGTATAGGCATGTATATTAGAATATTGTAGGTTTTGTGACAATGATCATTTTGATATATGGTACAAGGTCATATGTTGTAAGGTCAAGGTCACAGCTGCAAAAGAAGACTTAAATTGCTAATTATCTTGAAAACTATAAGTTTTTGTATAGGCATGTATATTAGATTATTGTAGGTATTACGACAACGATTATTTTGATATATGGTTCAAGGTCATATGTTCAAAGGTCAAGGTCATATCATTATTTTGAAAGCTATTAATTTCATGTATAGGCATGTATATAAGAATATTGTAGGTATTGACATGACAATCATATATGGTTCAAAGTCATATATGATGAAAGGTCAAGGACATAGCTGCATTAGTATACTGAAATTGATTAATGATTTGGAAATTATTCATTGCACTACAGTTACTTCATGCATATTATATAAGCTACTTATGAATGAAATGTGAGTGGATATATTTCTGATTAAGTTTTGTGGGAGTTCTCAACTTGAGAAAACTTTTAAAGTTTCTGTACGTAATATATTGTCTACTGCACTTTGCAAACAATATTGGACAAATCTTCAGGTGAGCGTTAAGGCCCATGGGCCTCTTGTTTTAAATTATGTGAATTGGCCTTGAACTATCATATATTTTTCTATATTTTGGTTGTGTACCAGTATTGGATTTAGTAGTCTCATCAAAGTTGAACAATAAATTGGGGGTTTAAGATTTGAGAAACTATTACGTGTTTGTTTGTGTATAGTTCATATGCGTATGTGTCATATACTAGTATTTACAAAAAAAGGATAACATTTTTTATTGAACTATTTCAAGAAAATGAAAAGCTTGCAGATGCATTGTAATCATACTCATCTTATTTGCTTTTGTCATGTTAGTGGGTCATGATAAAATATTCTGTTACAAATGTGAAATTTGTCATACATATGGACAATTTAACTGTTTTGTTCAAAATTGTTACAGATTGATTCTAAGAAGGTTAATGAAAATAGTATGTTTCAAGCAAAGTAAATATTAAGGTTAGGATGATATTTTTAGTCTTTTTATTGCAGTTTGAAATTGCTTAAAAATTATAATGTAATTTCCAAGTTATAGCTTCTAAGATGACATCATGTATATTGTTTATAAACATATGTCATGCCACTGTACACGCACAGTTGCACTTGTTATTAATGATTAATTTCATTTGAAAAATTTATTAATAATTTACAGCGTGAAATTGGGGCAAATAAAGGTCAAATGTTTACTGAAGGAGACAGAAGAGCAATCTATTGTCAGTAAGTATTATTGTCTAATGTAACTGTGTGCATAGTTTAAACATTATAGTATAATTATATTTCTCTCACATCTGAAAATGGTAATAAATCTTTAATTGACCAGGACCACGAACAATCATCATAATTAGAAATCATTTAAAAATGATGTCATACAACAATTCACCTAATGGTGTAAATAACAGCAATGCTTGTTATCTAATGTCAGAAAGCAGGGAATACATTTTTATATCTTGAAACAAAATCAAATACTAGTATTTTTGACAAGATTAACAGATCCTATAATTGTGATCACTTTTTTTTAAAACAAGTAATTGAATTCTTAAATATATACAGACAAGGTGTGTTATTTTTCTGAAATTCTATTATGTTGTTCAGTCTGTTTGATAGGTTAAAGAGGATATAAATTACATGTTATTTGTTTATTAAAAACTTTTTTTTCTGTTCCAGATTTCTTCCAAATCATATGAGAACTGTAGCTAAATATGGACATAAGGCTTTCTGTGGGACATTTTCCAGAGATGGAAATATATTTTTGAATGCTTCACAAGGTAAATATTTTCTTACACAGAAGTTACATGTATTCCCTTTTGAAGCTCAGTTAATTTTATGTTGTGTCAAAAACGGAAAGACATGGGTTTAATCACCAGCAAGGACATGTGATAAAAATTAATTCTGATTTTTGGCCAGTTGCACGGAGTGAAAATCTGGCTTATAGTATGGTGAATGTCGGGCGGGTGGGCAGGCGGGGAAAATAGGGTACCAACTTTGTGAACTCAACTTCTCCTACAGTTTTCAACCAAAAGCCGTGAAACTTCACAGAATGTTTCTATATATATTGAAGATATGCACCTGACTTTATGGAAATATTTCCAAATTTTTTTCCCATTTTTCCAGACTTTGAAACTTAGTCACTTTTTAGCAAGTTTTTGAAATGGGGGGTTCCTACTTTGTGAACTCAACTCCTCCTGCAGTTTCTAATCAAAAACCTTGTAACTTCGCAGAATGTTTCTATATATATATTGAAGATGTGCACCTGACTTTATGGAAATATTTCCAGATTTTTTTCCCGTTTTCCAGACTTTAGCAAGTTTTTGAAATGGGGGGTTCCTACTTTGTGAACTCAACTCCTCCTGCAGTTTCTAATCAAAAACCTTGTAACTTCGCAGAATGTTTCTAATATATATTGAAGATGTGCACCTGACTTTATGGAAATATTTCCAGATTTTTTTCCCATTTTCCAGACTTTGAAACTTGGTCACTTTTTAGCAAGTTTTTGAACTGGGGGTACCTACTTTGTTAACTCAACTCCTCCTACAGTTTTCAACCAAAAACCTTGTAACTTCACAGAATGTTTCTATAAATATTGAAGATATGCACCTGACTTTTTAGAAATATTTCAGGAATTTTATCCCATTTTTCTAGACTTTGAAACTTAGTGACTTTGTATTGTATATATCAAAAGATTATCAAAGATGTGCACCTGACTTCAAATGATGTAGTGAAACCTTTATGCCATTACATCCTACTGTGACAGGTTTTAAATTTCAAATCTTTAAAAAAAAATAGGATTATTATACATATATGAAAGAAAACTACAAAAATGTTTATGTTCTAAAAGTCATTGGTTTATTAGCTACTGGATGAAAGTGTGGAAAGCTAGTGCTGTCACCCTGTTGCCTATCTGTCCTGTACTGTCCATCTCATCCAGTCCATTCCAATATAAAGTTTCTGGTGCACATTTTTTCAATTTACCATAGCTTTAGAAAATGTTAAAATGATTGAGATTTTCCTAATACATATACATGTATATACTTGTTTCAATACTCTTTCATATATATTGCCATTGTTGGACCTATTTCCCATTTTTTGACTTTCTGTGAAGTATAAAAAAACAACTTGTGCATCTTGCTTTGTGCAATTATTTATAATTCCTTCCACCAATTCAATAGAAATTTAAATAACAACCCGGCCCATTGAGTCTTTGACCCATTTTCTACTCTGTTCTCAAAAAAAAAAAAAAAAAAAAAAACAGACAGTATATTGTATTACATAGGCATAATTCATAATCCTTAATATAGGTTTTATTTACACAGCCCTGTATCTTACTGTTCAGTTTGAGACTGTGTGAGAAGACTTTTTTTCACTGTCTCATGCCACATATATTGTCAAAAATTCTGCAATTCCAATGGACTATTACTTTTCAATAATATCAGCATGCTATATTTCTGTTGAATAATTGATATAAGATTTACCAAATTTTAAAGGGTTTGCAATGTAGAGAAAAAGAGTATTTAAAAATAAAGGTAGAAAAGACACCCTTTAACTTAGGTTTTCCTGATCTGGCAAATCGTTGGAATTTTATGAGCTGCCATTATTAAACTATATGCCAAAATTCAGTTAAATGAATTTAATTGAATGTTTATTCTAATAGATCAAAATATCAGAATATATGATACAGCTCAGGGAAAATTTAATCTAATAAAGACAATTCGTGCTCGAGATGTTGGATGGAGTGTACTGGATACTGCTTTCAGGTAAGTGTATTTAATCAATGATTAAACCAACAAATAAGCTTGCACAGACAGACAGATACAAATACAAAGAACATTTAACATAATATACATATGTCATAATAGCTCAAATATATAGCAGTAAACAGCAGTACATGTATCAGTATACGTGTCATTTTATATATTTTGGGCAACTTTTTCTTGTGTAAATTTGTGTTAATCACATAACAATAAAAATTTTTATTATTTCTACATCAGCATGAATATAGATATTTTAATTGTTTAATTTTAGTTCTGATGGTTACATGGTATATTCAAGTTGGTCAGATTGTAGTAAGTAAAATATATTTTGCATCATCATAATGTTTCCATTTTGGTCAGTTGATAAAAACTGGCCTACTGGTCATCATTCAGCAAAATTTATTTGACATATAGAACATCTAGAGGACAATGCAAAAAGAGTAGCATTTGGGGATATTGCATAAAATTGTCAAAAAAACATATTATTTAACAGAAAACTTTGTTCAGATTTAAAACATATCTGGCAACATGTACCATTCGAAGTGAAAATTTAAGACTATAAAATTTTTGGAATTGGCAAAAAATTTAAAAATTGGTGTTCACATTTAAAGAGCAAAATTTAAGAAGTAATATTCTTGACCAAAATGGCTGCTTAAAAAGGTACAACAATTTTCTATGTGAATATGTCTAAAAATCATTTTATTTGTGTAGACCTTTTGGTAACTTTTAAAATTTAGCCACTGGGCTACTGGTAAATCACAAGATACATGTAATTTATAGAAATGTTTCTATTTATTTCTGGACTACACACATATGCATTACAAGCTGTAAATTGCTAATTGCAGGTCCAAAGTCTCAATATTAATATCTCTACAATTGATAAAAATTTTGATCAAGTTGTAAAAGAATAAAAAATTTATTCATGCAAAATTATGCCTTCAAGCAATTTATTAATTACTTGTTTCATCACTAATCAGTTAGTCATTTCATTTGTCCATTAATTTTGTCCTACATTTAATCAGTTAATTAGTCAATTTATTAATCAGTCAGTCAGTCAATTTTAAATCAGTTATTTTTAAATCAGTCAGTCAGTTTATTAATCAGTCAGTCAATTTATTAATCAGTTAGTCAGTCAATTTTTTAATCAGTCAATCGGTCAGTTTATTAAGAAGTCAGTCAATGTATTAATCATTCAGTCAGTCACTCATTATTTTCTTTTTATTATTGAAGTTGCTATTTTGCTTGTGAAAGAGTTTTATCATATATTTTATTTCACAGTTCATCTATGCAATATTTATGGAGAACATGAAACACATGAGGCCTTACACCTTTTCCCCGGAGATCACAGTTTTTGTATATTTTCTCTAACCTTTTCATCAGATAATCAGGAGGTTTTAGGAGGGTAAGTATTTGCAGGCTGTTAAATGAACATGTACATAAATATCAGGGTAACTTTGAAGTCTTTTACATTTTTAAAATCTTCTAGAGCAAATATCAATAGAATTCAGATAAGTGACAAGGTCCATGGACCTTTTGCTTTCATCAGCTTGTGATCCATTGACCTTTTACTGTAAACCGCTTTATATTAGCGCATAGAAATTAAGCGATTTTAAGGTGCCAATCATGTAAGCATCGTTTTATTTGAGCGCCAGTATTTGGGACCCCAAACTAGTTTATAAACATGTGTAATTACCTGTGAACAGGTGATGAGTAGTAATAATTAAGTAAATGAAGCCATACATTTAATCTTAGTCGACATATTTATAAAAATGTGGCAGTTTGTCCAGGGAAAACCTCCAGAGTCCCCGTTGTTTCCAAGTCCAAAAACGTCAATTTTTAAAACATTTGTGGATTTTTTGTGCTTTTTCAAACTGCTTTATTGTGGATTAACTGATTTTAAGAATTCAATATGATATAATTCAGATTTTATTCTGATTTGATATTATGTGCGTGTGCATATCATTCTCTTTTAGCTGAAACAGAAATGGACTTTTTGGACTGATCATAATTGATAAAACTTATTGTTGATTTTTATGTTTGTGTAGATCGATATACATGTAGCTCCTCATTGATTAAATGTGATTAAAAAACATTTTTTCTTTGATCCTTAATATGATAATATGATGGGGGATATGCATAATATTCAACAATAATAGGAATTAAACATTATCACAGACTGTTTTGGGACTGTCAGTATTTGCCCGTTAGAGTTGTAAAATTTTAGCAACAGTATTATTTTAGCAGTTGAATTCTTCTGCTAATTGCGCTAAAATAAAACTTGTGGTCTATGGACCTTTTGTTTTCATAAGCTTTTGGCCCATGGACCTCTTTGTGGTCTATGGACCTTTTGTTTTCATCACTTTATGGTCTATGGATCTTTTGTTTTCATCAGCTTGTGGTCTATGGATCTTTTGTTTTCATCAGTTTGTGATGAGACTGTTTGGTACTACATTTTTTAATAACTGGTAGAAGTTTTTTTACCAGGTATTTTTGTTTCTTTTCCAATCTCTGCTACATCTTGTGTTTTACAAAATTATAAACAGTATTTTCATTTTGATGACTCTTTGTTTCAAACCCCAACTCTTGGCATTAGTTTATAGATATGATTGTGTCAGAATGTTTTAGTGATGCAATGCAATCTTGTTTCATTTCAGTTGTGTTGATACACTGTTGATTTTCTTACTTACATGTATGTCCATTTTTACAATATTGTATCAGTTTTATATATGTGGTGATTTTGTTATGGTTTTCTCATTTAAGTGCATTTTGTTGATTTTTGTTTCAGGGCTAATGATGGACATCTGTATATATATGATAGAGAAAGTAATCAGAGAAGTTTGAGAGTAAGTAATAGATTTATGTACATAATGTTAATGGGTCAGTTTTAGAGAAGTTTGAGAATTGGTAACGAACCCTGACCAGGTCTGACCCAAGACTTAAAAATGGGTAGTGACTGTTATTTTGTCAAGCACTTAGCATTAGCAAACGAAAGTCAAGGTTCTTTGGATTGGAACTTAAAATAAACAAGGTCCTGTGTCATGGCAGGCATGACACATGTCAAAGAACCCTGCTGTATAATGCCATCAGTGCAACACACAGGCAAAATTTATGCACTTTCGCCTATAGCTGAAATATTCTATAGTGAAATATTCTTGACTGTGATGTTAAACTTCATTAGTCAACTCAACTCAACTGATTATAGTCTGCCTAGCCCTTGGCATGGCAAATTGTATGTCTTTATCTCTGTTTCTCCATAAATTTTAATCTTCTCTTGAACAGCTGGGCAAAATTGAACCCAATTTGGTGAGGGAGTTCCATGACTGATTTAGATTTCAAAAAATGGTTCAGCATGGTCATTTGAAATCAAAGATTGACCACCATTACTTTAAATATTGAAAAAACCCAGATAAATTGCCATTACAGATTTTTATTTGGATGACCAATTTAGTTAAAATTTGATCCATAAAAAGTAGATGATTAGCCATTTGACATATTTTGTGTGACTGGTTTATTGGAAATTTTGCATTGATCTTGTTTTCACAGAATATGCCAGATTAATATGAATGATATTCATTTTTGAAATATCTTTGGTTGTTGCTTATTTTAAATTGTAATTTGCATGGTTGTCCAAAGTACAAATAAAGTAATAAAGGCCCCATTGGGCCTCTTCTTCCCTTTTCTCTGTCTTTTAAAGCTGGTAATACTATTGAGCATCTTCTAATCTTTGATATCAATGAAAAGGATTAATTTATTCAGAATGTTGACAATGTATTCATACACAGGACCTTTGTTTTCAGCCTCATCCAAATGACTGCCTTATTTTTCATTTGCAGTGCTCATGTAAGTAATAGATTAAAATCACCTTAAATGACATTTCTGTCATTCTGGGTTTTGTCTTTTAATTTCCAATAGCAACACTATATCACAACATAGAATTACATTTTACAGTGTAATCAGTTGTACACTAAACTAGAATAATTTTATTTTCAGATTGATGCCCATGATGATGATGTTAATGCAGTGTCCTATGCAGATAATAGTTCACATATATTGTTTAGTGGAGCAGATGATGGATTAGTAAAGGTTTGTTCATACCTACATGTATTTTAATGATTAAAAAAAACATTTTTCAATGGGAATTTTTTCATGTTATTTTCTGTTTTTGCTCATACTTTTAATTTGCAAAATGTATATTCTTCTTGAAAAGCCATGACAGTACATGTACTTTTATAATCCAGTGAAAAATCAACCTATAAAAGCCATGACTGTGAATATACTTTTATATCCCAGTAAATATGAACCTTTATGATCAAATAAGTTGTATATCTGACATTAAGAATCTAAATATTTTCAAGTTGACAAATTCTCATATTTTAGGCATGGGATAGAAGAACTCTGAGAGAAGATAGACCAGAACCTATTGCTACCTTAGCTGGGCATGCTGATGGTATCACATTTATTGACACAAAGGTAAATATTAACTAAACTTACTTACAGTGAAACATTGTTTTAATGCCTCTCATTTAGTTTATTTCTCACTTATCCCCATTATACACGTACTATTTATTTAATTTTTATCTCTATCAATTGTCATTTCAAAATTTTTATGAACAATTTAAAGTGATGCTCTCAGAACTTGTGACAGACATGATGTGAAACAATTAAAAACTATATATGTTGTTTAAATTATTCAATTAATGAGTATTTAATATATATCAACAAAGTTAGAATCTATTAGACAATTATATAGGTTTGTCATGCCAGTACATGTATATGTATCTGGGTTTCAATGATGTGGAATAACTCTCAGGTATCTTAGATATGATTTTAATCCATTGCACAATTAAGAAGATTTCTCAAAGCCAAAACAATGAAATTAACCTTACAAACTTTGAATCACGAGTCCACAACCTGATGCCACAAAACAGATACTTCTCAATATGTGTTTTACTTTGTTTCAGGGTGATGGCAGATATTTAATATCGAATTCAAAAGATCAGACCATAAAACTTTGGGATATTAGAAAAGTTTCTACTAAAGAAGCAATAGAGGTAAGCTAGAGTAAATAGTTAAGGGAGGTAACTCATATCAAATCAAAAAGATCTAACTTAAAATATGGAATATATATGGAAAGATTCTTTGAAGGAACTGTATAGATGTGAGAGATACAACCATAGGCCTGTTCAAGACAGTGTAATACAAGAAATGTTTTAACAAATTCTAAAACCAACATGCATTTCAACTTATATTTCATTGCAGGTGTATAGTATCTTTCTAGAAGGGATTTGAATTTAAGAATTAGTTTAAACTTGGGTACAGATACCCAATTTAGTTTATATTTTGACATTTTTTCTTCAGTTAGAGCCCTTGTACAAATCAAAGGGAGTTAATTTTCAAAGCATCTGGATGATTATGATGACTTAGATTCCATGTGATTGGTTGTGACCATTCAATAGACATTAAAATTATATGTGCAATGCAATGGAAAGTAACCAGTCTCTTGAACAGGCCTTTTGTCAATCAGTTTGGAATGTAACTCAAATCAAATCTTTTAAACATTGGTCTATAAGGAAATTTACTTCTTAAAAACATTATAACATTATCAGTAAGAAAGCAGTAGTAAAGAGTCACTTAATTTGGAGGCTTCACTTTGAAAGCTAGGATCTTTCAATCAGGATTTGAACCTATGGGATAAAAGGTGCTCACATATGTAAGAAAATAATTAAGAGGGTTAATACTTGTACTATGAATTATATTTCAGATATGGTTGGATTTTTACTCTAAAATTTTGTTACCTTTTAAATATTTTGTTTTCACAGGCAACAAGAAAAACAGTTGCTAAACAAAGGTGGGATTACAGGTGGCAGAAGGCACCATCATATGGTAATAATAATTTATTATTATAATGTACTTATATAAACCAAGCAACATACATGTATGATATGTCATGTAAATAGAAATTAGTTTAGGCATTTTTTTCTTAACTACTTACAGTTTACCTTCCACAAGTTCTACTATACATGTATACATATATCAATTTATATTTGTCTTATAAAAGAAATAACCAAAGTGATGTATATAAAACTGTGTGTTAAAACTCTATTTTCTTTTTAGTTACAAAGATGAAGAAGTTACCAGGGGATTCCTCTTTAATGACATATATAGGACATTCTATCAGACATACGTTAATCAGGGCTCGGTTCTCACCAGAGTTTACCACTGGACAACGATATATTTACACAGGATGTGCTACGGGTAATCTAGTTGGTAAGTGACTAAATGAAATCAATGAGTTTACTGTAGGCATTTAAGAGTCATTTAGCTATTTGTCTATTTTATCCATTGACTTTTTATTTGGCTTTGATCTCTAAATCAGATCACAGAGTAATTCAGAACTTAGTTTTGAATCCCAACAGGTCAGGTCTAGTTTGAGAAAGATTGTTGATTTCTTGTTGTAGGTCAGTAGTTTTCTCCAGGTATTTTTGTTTCCTTTAAAATTTCAGAACTGGCCAATATGAGAAAAAACTCCTTTCCTCTTGCCCATCCACTCATTGACTTTAAGTTGAACTCTATTTTTAGCTGATCCGACTAAGTCAGGGTGAGGTTATGGAATGATTATGCATGCATGCATGTGTATGTGGTTCTATGAGTCCATTAATTTTAATCTTGTCTTCAAAAAGTAATGAACCAATTCAAATAAAATTAGGTATGGACATTCCTTGGTTGTGAAAGATTAAAAATTATATCCAACATGTCCATCTAAAATTTAAGATGGCTTCCATTATATAAATAGCTTGAACCTATAAATGGCCATTACAGGTGTTTTTGCATTCCATGTTTTTGATATTTGGAACTTATAAAATAGATTTCATTGGATACAACAGATGTAACATGTTTTTCTGTACAATTTTTTGTTTGCACAATAATTATGTAATATGCAAATAAGGTGTGCATGTATTTTAGCCTAAATCTGTAAAAATCTTTTTGAAAGTACAAGGCCAATTCAAGGGAAATTTAGTATGAAAGGTCCTTGGTTGGTAGTGGTTGAATATTATATCAGACATGTCAGTTCAAAATCCAAAATGGCTGTCATTACTATAAATAGCAAAAACCTATAAAAGGCTAATACAGGTTTATTGGAGAACTGATTTTGTTGAAATTTAAAACATAGAAAATAGATGTCTGGGTATAAAACATATTTAATGAGCATTTCTGTACAAGTTATCATTTTGGCATTAATTACTTAATAAGGTGTATTTTTAGCCTACATCTTTGAAAATTTTGTCCCCTGAAAGTATGTGGCCAATTGAAAGGAAATTTATGATATATATATATATATATATATATATATATATATATATATATATATATATATATATATATATATATATATATATATATATACAATGTATATATAACTTGTTATATCAGAAAATTAAGATATTGCTAGTCATTTTGTCTATGGTTAAATAATTTTAAATGTTTAAAAAAGATAAGGCCAAAAACAAAATTAAACCATTAGAAACATAAATATTTACTTGCCACCTTCACTGTCTACACTGTTACACAGTGCCAGTTTTCATGGATGCAGTCCTGTAGTGGTCCCTTTGTTCCTAAGGGTCCTTTAGACATCAGTAAACTGAGAGTTTTATGTTTCCTGCTTGTTACTTTTTGTAGTTTCTGTTCTGTATATTTTATTGTTTATTTACAGTCTATGATCTATTGACGGGAAAGATAGTATCAAAGTTGAATGGACATAAAGCATGTGTACGGGATGTATCCTGGCATCCTTATGAAAACATCTTAGTGTCAACCTCAGTATGTATAATATATTATTGTTACACCACAATTGTAGCCATCCTTTTGATGGTAAAAAATTTAGATTTTCAAAGAGCCGTTGAAACTCAAAATCCATGCTTCATATAAAAAAATATCATTTGAGTGCCTTTACATTTTTTTAGCACACCTGATCTGAAAGCTCAGATGAGCTATTGCTATCCATCTCCGTCCATCGTGCGTCGTGCGTAAACTTTTTACATTTTAATCTTCTCCTCCAAAACCACCAGGCCAAATTTAATGAAACTTGGTAACCATCATGCCTGGGTGAAGCCCTTTAGATTTGCACAAATGAAGGAGTTATGTCCCCTTGGGGCCCCACAAGGGGGGAAATAGTAAAAAACTTTAAAAATCTTCTCCTCTGAATCTACAAGAGATATGCCTTAGTTATTTCATTTATAACATCCTTAGGTCATCTATTTTCAGATTTGCACAAATGATAGCCATGGGGCCAAAAATGGGGAAATTGTAAGGCACTGAGTGGGGAAATTGCTAGAAATTATATATTTGTCACTATATCTTCAAAACTATCAACTTTTTGTATAGGCATGTATATTAGAATATTGAAGGTATTGACATGACAATCATTTTGATATATAGTTCAAGGTCATATGTTGAAAGGTCAAGGTCACAGCATCAAAAGAAGGCTTAAATTGCCAATTATCTTGAAAACTATTAATTTTTTGTAAAGGCATGTGTATTAGAATATTGTAGGTATTGCATCAACGATCATTTTGATATATGGTTCAAGGTCAAATGTTGAAAGGTCAAGGTCACAGCTGCAGAAGAAGACTTAAATTGCTAATTATCTTGAAAACTATTAACTTTTTGTACAGGCATGTATACTAGAATATTGTAGGTATTGAAATGAGAAACATTTTGATATATGGTTCAAGGTCATATGTTCAAAGGTCAAGGTCACAGCTGCAGAAGATGATTTAAATTGCTAATTATCTTGAAAACTATTAAGTTTTTGTATAGGCATGTATATTGGACTATTGTAGGTATTGACATGAGAAACATTTTGATATATGGTTCAAGGTCATATATGAAAGGTCAAGGTCACAGCTGCAACAGAAGACATAAATTGCTAATTATCTTGAAAACTATTAAGTTTTTGTATAGGAATGTATATTCAACTGTTGTAGGTATTGACATGATGATCATTTTGATATATGGTTCAAGGTCATATGTTGAAAGTTCAAGGTCACAGCTGCAAAAGAAGACTGAACTTGCTAATTATCTTGAAAACTATTAACTTTTTGTATAGGCATATATAGTAGAATATTGTAGGTTTTGCAACAACGATGATTTTGATATATGGTTCAAGGTCATATGTTGAAAGGTCAAGGTCACAGCTGCAACAGAAGACTTCAATTGCTTATTATCTTGAAAACTATTGAGTTTTTGTATAGGCATGTATATTGGACTATTGTAGGCATTGACATGATGATCATTTTGATATATGGGTCAAGGTAATATGTTGAAAGGTCAAGGTCACAGCTGCAGAAGATGACTTAAATTGCTAATTATCTTGAAAACTATTACTTTTTTGTATAGAATATTGTAGGTATTGACATGACGGTCATTTTGATATAGGGTTCAAGGTTATATGTTGAAAGGTCAAGGTCATATCAACATAGGAATACTAATATTATTAATAATCTTGAAAGCTATTAATTTCATGCATAGTCATGTATATTAGAATATTGTAGGTATTGACATGACAATCATATATGGTTTGAAGTCATATATGTTCAAAGGTCAAGGACATAGCTGCATAATTATACTGAAATTGATTAATGATTGCACTACAGTTACTTCATGCATATTTTATAAGGTACTTATAAATGAAAAGTTAGTGGATATATTTCTGATTAAGTTTTGTGGGAGTTCTTAACTTGAGAAAACTTGTAAAGTTTCTGTACTTAATATATTGTCTATTGCACTTTGCAAACAATATTAGACATATCTTCAGGTGAGCATTAAGGCCCATGGGCCTCTTGTTCTTGTTTATGGCATCTCCGAATGCCTATCTTTTATAAACTGGCTTGAACTACTGTAATATCAAAGTATTGGTTTACTTATATGAAATAAACTTTTAAAAAAAAACATGAGGGACTTTATTAGTTCAGTGTTTTAAAATGTGTGTTGACAGTTTACAGAGCCTCTCTACCTAGGTTCAAATCCTACTAGTGTTAAACAGTGTGTGAAAAAGTTTTTTGTTTTTTTTACCCCAAAACAGGGTTTTTTTTTTTGAGCAATCAGGTGTCCTTCCCATCCCCAAACTTTCTGCCTCAATATGAGTGAAAGACAAGGAGGTAAAATATCATAACTCCACTCCATTCTTCCTCTCTAAAAATATTTGATCTTGAAAATCTTGTTGAATGGAGAACTATACTGAAAACTTCCATTTATACAACACTGTTAGCAGTTTTTGCTTATTAGAACTGTTTTTTTTGGGGGTAAAATTGATGTATTTATTTTCAGTTTTTATTTGATTAAATGATGTTTTTAATATGAAAAATTTTTGTGACCACATGCTCCTAATGATTTTAATTAATTTTTTTCAAAAACTTTTTAGTGGGATGGTACAGTTGGAAAATGGGAATATTTATACAGGGATGAATCTGATATGGATAATTCCATTGAAGATGATACAACTTCCTCGGGTTCTGATTCAGACACACCTATCAGCAGACGGACAAGATCCAATAGAGGTTTTACAAAAATGACAAAAAAAATTCCAAAGGAATGCTATCTTTTAAATCACCATGGGCTGTTTGAGTGAGAAGTTGTCATTGGTGAAATCAGATGGTGAAGTGATAAGTTATCATTTATAAGGATTCAAATGATTGGATATTTGACATTGCCAGTGAAAACAGTTATTTTACCAACAAAGTATGATTTGTTAAATATTAAAACAAAATTGATGTATCATGAATTAAAAGGTATTAGTAAAATATTAAAAGTTTATTTATATAGTTGAAAGCAATTTATCATGATGTTATGATTAATGAGTTTTTATTTAATTACTGTGAATTATGATTTAGGAGAATAATGATGATAATAGATATCAGTGGTTATGGATTTACAAAATCATCACTGTCTGTTGAAGTGAACACTAATCAACATTACGTCAACATTTACTTCGGAATTAAAGATGATTTGATATTTGAAAACAAAAATATGGATTGTAAATTGATAGTGGATTCCAAACATATTAATTTTTGCACCTCTACAGACATGTGTTATCACTCAGAATTATAAGAACTGGCCATGTCATTTTAGTTTTAGGAATGAAGATACTAAAATCTAAAGCTTAATGTGATGTGACGTGTATAGGGTATACATGTATGTTTAAAGACTTTTTTGTGCTATACTGAAAGAATAAAAAAAAAAGTAATTTATAGCAAGCTGATTCTGGAAAAAAAAAAATTAACAAGTAAATTCTTACCAAGTTTTCTTATGAATGTAAACAAAATAGTGAATTGGTGGAATATTACAACTCCTTGCTAGTTATTATTTCTGGACGGTGCAGAACAAACTAGAAGTGAGGGGGAAACATGAAGACAATTAAAAAAAACTGCAAAATATACTAAGAGTTTTATACCTATATAAAAAATATGAAGAATATTCTTGCAAGAATATGCAGGATTTAAGATTTTTAATATTTGCATATTTCAGTTATTTGAGAAATTATTTTGAAAACCCCAAACTTGGAGAAAAACTAAGTGAAACTTGCGAGTACTTCCAGATTTTGTGGCTGTTGTTTTATATGCTCACTGAATTAATTGGTCAGTATTTTGTGTTTTGGAATAAATATATAAAATATGTAATTTTGTATATATCATATAGCTGCTGCTGATCTCTTTGTATGGTATTATGGTTAAATTGTTTTTGATTCCTCTAAAATTTGTGTGAAAATATACTAAGCTAAGATTTCAAAAACTTTACTGGACATCTTGTGTGGTCAAATACCTTATTTTACTGGTCATCTTTTGTGGTCAAATACCTTATTTTACTGGACATCTTTTGTGGTCAAATACCTTATTTTACTGGACATCTTTTGTGGTCAAATACCTTATTTTACTGGACATCTTGTGTGGTCAAATACCTTGTTTTACCGGACATCTTTTGTGGTCAAATAACTTATTTTACTGGACATTTTTTTTTTGGTCAAATAACTTATTTTACTGGACATCTTGTGTGGTCAAATAACTCATTTTACTGCACATCTTGTGTGGTCAAATAACTTATTTTACTGGACATCTTGTGTGGTCAAATAACTTATTTTACTGGACATCTTGTGTGGTCAAATAACTTATTTTACTGGACATCTTGTGTGGTCAAATTCCTTGTTATACTTTACATTCTGTGTAGTACATGTTCTGGTTTAACTGAACCCAGCTGTAACTAAATTTATTGTATAAATATAAAGTTCAGTTTAAAAGGCCATCAAAACCCCAAAAAATGTGATTGTTTGAATAAAATAATTTTTAATAAGTTTTTGGAATAAGGAAGGACAACAGAACTTGCAGCAGATAATTTGTATGTCTTACTAATTATAGCTTGTTTTGAATTGGTAGCCTTTTTTACAGCTTTGACAAATGAACTTGACTCTAAGGAACTGTCCTTTGTGATTACTGTAGTAATTACTTCTGTAGATAGGCTATCACCATTTAGATTGGTTTTATTTGTTTATACATTAATGACAAATCTGCTCTGGTATTTGTAGGGCATTTGTTCATTAAAACCACTTTTAGTATAAAATGATATTTTTGGTCTCATCAGGAGACTAATATACCATTAAACTGATACATATATAGTCACTACATAATACAAGACTTTCTTTATGTACTAATAAACAAGCTTTTTTCTTTTTATTTTTCTGACAAGGAAAAATAGTGTGTCACTCACTTACAAGGAGAAATCATAAAGAGTATGTATTTTTTAAAATTTTACTAGTGCCTAGTGCATTAAAGTAAGTAACACTATACAGACTCTATTAACCATTTTATTTGAAATAATAGGATCTTCCAAGTATAAAATGGGACTGGTTTTCACTGGTTTTGTATCAAGTTTTATTTTCATCGCTATTCAAGTTTTTATAAATTAATTGTACCAAGCAAGATTCTCTGTTTTCTATGCAAAACTATATACATATACATGTGTTAGTATTTTATGTTACATATTTAATGCCCTAGTGTGTAATCTTTTCTGTATCAGTATGTAGTCTTTATATTATTTCATTTAAGGTGACGAAACTTGCTGCTATGGTTCAATGAAATGTTTTTGGCTTCCTCTCTCTGCAAATTCAAATTACCAGTACTTCTGGAATATGTTATTTGGAATGTCAGAATTGTTTTTGTTGAAGAAATTTATTTTGTTATTGTTAGTTTGTACATATATATATATATAATCATTTGTTTTTGTATACAGTTTGGTTTTATAGATAAAGTTGTAATATATGGTACCCACTTTATATAATTTAATTATGATGGTATACATTTGTATGGAGTTAACTCCCCTGATAATGGTATTGTATTGGTTTGATTGGATAGATTACCTTATGTAAATAAAAATTGATTTTATATTTATTGAGAGATGTAATGTTGGAAATATTATAAATATTGTAAAATATTACAAATTTGATGGAGAAATAATGACATGTTTCTGATATTAATTATCAATTATCACAATTTGTTTATCATAGATGTATATATTTTAGAAATCCTTGTTATGTGCTCAAAATTTGATTTCAGTACCATAAAACTTTGAAATTATTTATCAAGCATATACAGTGTACACCATTAGTAATAGAGTTGTGGAATAATAATGTTTTACTTCTCAGTCAAGATTATAAACCAGAGTACACTACATGAAGAAATCTGTTGACCTTCAGCAAACAAACTTGATAACCATCTTACACTTACCAGTATATTTGTTTCGGAAGGATTTGAATCTAGCTGGTGAATAAAACTGGGTTCCATAAGCTGTCAATTTAGATACTCTGGAGAAGAATGTTATACTATAAGAGTAGTCTACCTTTGGTAGAAGTTGTTGAATATATTTTGCATTTCAAAAAAATTTCTGGTATGATGTAAGATTGTGAACTACTTCATCTTGTGATGACTTGTATTAGTAAACTTACTGGGGTTTTGATGTCATATCATCATCATTGAAATGTTGTTTTGGATCAGTTTCATTTCTCCATAATGTTACACTGAAAAACAATTTTTTTAAAAATTTAATCTTATGCTTAGACCTGGTATAGGTAGAAGGTTTTAAAAAAAGTAAAATTTGATAAAAATGAATAATATATTTACTGATTCAGGTATGATCTGTTTGTGTATCATTGTGTATTATTGTGATGTTAAGAATTGTAAGTTTTATGGTACTGGGAGCTTATAGAAAGTTTTGTTTGTTTATTTGTTTCGTTTTTTTCTTTGTTCTCCACAAGTAAACATAGAAGTCTGCTTAAATCAATATTTCTTATTATTAACCCTTGCCATTTTTTTTTCATGAAATTTGCACCTTTGGGTTTGTTATTTTTTGTTTTATTTTTTTTTTAACTTCAACTGGAAAAACAACTGTATAAGAAATAAACTTTCTAGTGAGGTGGTTGTATTTATTTATTTTTTTTTTTTTTTAAAAAAAAAAAAGAAATGATTGACTGGATTGGAATTTCATCAAACTGAAGTACATTTTTCAGAATTACATAAAACTGAAGTACATTTTTTACAACTATTTTTTAAATGATGATGATATTTTAATTAAGTACACATTTTGAATTTGTATAAACCATTGACTTTTAAAATTTTAAGAACTGGGTCCTGGTATACAATTTACAAATTGGTCTTTTCTAAGTTGTCTAGATTTAGGTATGGCTAAAGAAGACATTTATTACCCAACAAAAAGTTTGTGGCACTGAGAATCGTTATGATGGGTTACATGGGGTTTTACAAGATTATTCCACATGAGAGAGTAAGTACTGAAATGTAAGAGAAAACCAGAGTTCCTAGAAAAAACACCCACCTGAACTGAAAGATTTTCTAACACTAGGATTTGTCCTACTGAGAATCCAGAGAGTGCAAGGCAGTATGATCGTTTAACTACTCATCCACCATCAAAATTATAATTGTGATTGTAAAAATAAATACTTTTGACAGACTTTTTTTGTAATAAAATAATAGAATTGCATTTTTGGTAAGGAATCTGTTTTCACTGTGATTCTATTTCTAACAATATAAAAGATGTAATTAAAGATAACAAAAACTTATTAATTTCATTAAAGTAAATTTAAATATTACCATATGTGCATTAACACTGCATTATTGTGTTATTAGATTCACTTATAACTATTATTATATAATTTTACTTTCACTTTAACTTTTTAATTTGTTGATTTTCTTGTAGAATGTTCTTCTGTTTTGTTAATTATGTGTAAAACATGTACACGTACCATGTATAGACATTACATATATGGTGCCTTACTTTGTTATTTTGTTAGCTTGTCATTTTCTGTATTTTGGTGGTTTTCTTTCAAGTTTTAGTTTAGACTTACATAATAAAGGAAACTAAAACTTTGATGGAGGAAAGGTTCTGAGTCGGAATGAGAGAGAGAGAGAGAGAGAGAGAGAGAGAGAGTGTGTGTGTGTGGGTGTGTGTGGCAGAGGGTGTGTGTGTGTGTGTGTGGCAGAGAAGTGTGTGTGTGTGGCAGAGAAGTGTGTGTGTGTGTGTGTGTGTGTGTGTGTGTTAGAGGGATCTTTAAAAGGAACACAAATTGTACTTTTTATGTGGCTTGATTATTTCACAATTAAATTTTAGTAATAAAGGCTGTTTTCTATGATTGAAGTCATTAAATATACCACTTAACTGTTAAGGGTAGAACAGTAAAAGTGAGATGATATTGCTAGAGAAGTCGGATTAATCTGTTTTAGTTTAAATTTTAATAACGATGATGTGATTTAATGAAAACACCAGAGAAGATAATGAAAACAGCTTGATGACTTTGGCCAATATATGAAAATATTAAAAAAAATTGTTGTGAGTAATTGGATACCTGTAGGAACTGTGTAACTATCAAAATGTTGAATATTGAAATTAAAGGTAAAACAAACCGATCTGATTTTTCAAACCTGAGCTGTGTAGCTGAAGAACCATGTTCCTGTGTTTAGCTGAAGAACCATGTTCCTGTGTTTAGCTGAAGAACCATGTTCCTGTGTGTAGCTGAAAACCATGTTTTGAAGATAAAGAATTTTTTATGTATGTCTGCATTAACACATTCTTTAACATGTAATGTCAACTTCACATGAACTTTCTGTAAAATTATGATTTTAAAAATGATTGAATTGGCTGTTGATCTATTGATATTATTTGATTGTTATTTTTCACATAAGAAGCTATCTAATAAAACTATACAGATTGTGTAATGTGGTTTTATTTTTTTTATTTACTTATTTATTTATATTTTTACACAAAGTTTGGAAGGGTTTATATCATAAGTAGTGATTTCAAAGTATTTTTGCAAAGAAAAAAACAATCCCACTTTCAAAATAGGTGTAACAGGAAAGGAAAAAAATAGGGGTCAGGCAAGAGATTGCAGCTGCATTACAAATGCTAATGCTCTACTAACTGAACTATCTTGACTGCTACATTCTTCTTTCCAATTTTTCAACTTTCACTTGCTAGGTTCATCCCCAGGTTGCATATATCTGCAGCCACTTCCAAGTGTAGGCAAGCCAGCCAAATATCACGGAAATGCAAAAATGCATTGTTGGACTGGAACATTTGAAATTTCCACACTATAGGCACTTACCAACTGAGCTTTTCCAGAAAATTTTTGCTTTGGGTGTATGACAACTGATCCATATTTGAAAAACACTATTTAATAATCGTTGTCCCAACATGTTAGTATTTTGTTGTCTGTGTTCCTGTGTTTTTCACAGACATGTTTCATGTTCTTGGTTTTTGCCTTGTACATGTTTTTTAAATTACAGTTTGCTTTTTTTTCTATCTGCAATTTCACCTATGACAACTGACATCTCTATCAGGTGAGAAAGAAACTGAAAAGTCCTGATTTTAGGTTTAAATAAGTACTTTGTGGAATATAGCTGTTCCTCATACAAATATTGAAACAAAAGTTTTAAAACATGTTTGAAAGGCCAAACTGTTACTATTAACCAGGGGTGTCATTGGCTGAGTATCTTGAAGCATCTCCAGTTGATGAATCACAACACCTCTCAACACATAGGTCCCACTCTGATATATCCTAGTGTAAGGAAATTTGCCAGGACATTTGTCAAAGGTAATTGGACACTCTGGTTTCCTTCATCATTCCTAGTCTCACTAGCTTATTATTATAGTGGAAGAATCTTGACTGAACAGGAAACACTATTGCTTCTGCTCTATATAACAAATCTTTTCAATGTAAAAAGTGTTTTTATTGAAGATGCTCTTCTAGTAAGTTTCAATGAAATATTTCAGGAATATGTGACTGCATTTCACCATCAGACACCATAGAGAATACTTGGAAGATTAAATCTCTGCAAAAAGTGTCAAGTAGACACCCCTTTGCAATACATGTACTGACATGAGTATACACATAAAAAATTGCCCACAAAAAAGGAGAGTAAAAATACTCTGATTTCCCCCTCATGTGTAAAGGATATTTTGTCAAGTCCTTTGTAATACAAATTATAAGATAAACCTACCAAAAAACAAACTGATACCAAAGTTTTTCAAAAACTCTATTTATTTGATGGTTATATAACAATATATTCACACCAAGTATAAAAACATTGAATGCAGTAACTCTAGAATAAGTCATCAATATTTTATATAACAGATGGGAACATTTGTTGTTATTTTGTAACAGAATAATTTTACTGCAGTTATATTGCTGGCATGTTTCTACGTAAAATCATCATATTTTTGTGTCTCATTTACATAAAAAATAGAAATAAATATCCAGTACAATCAACAATTGCACAGATTTGAAGTTGATATCCTGATACAAAATGGCACCAATGGCCCTTATTGTAACAATTCATTATTATAAAATTGAAATAATGATACCCCTTATAGATTATTTGGTACATATGTACTAAACATTGTACTTGCATTGACTGATTTGTATAAATTATTCCATTTGGAACATTTTTAATCTTGTGGTACTGGTAATTCCGTCAGTAATTTAAAACTGTCTGGGCCCAGTTTCACAGTTATTTCTTAACCAAGATTTTCCTTAATTTAAAGCTGGCAAGTTTGAAAATATAATAATTTATTAATTAATAAGATATACAGTTATATAAGGTGTCATTTCAAATATCACATAAAGCTTATAACATCTGTATTTAGTTTGATCAAAAATGTTTTTACGAAATTCCAAAAGAGATTGTGAAAATTTACAAAATTTAATTTAAAGAAAATCTTAGTTGAGGAATAATTGTGAAACTGGGACCTGTTCCTTTTTCTGCTTTATAAGAAAAATAATTACCATTACAAGAAATAAAATGTTCTAAAAGTAATAGAATACTTTTTGAAAACCAACTTATTTTCAAGTGTGATACAATTCTTCAGGATTTTACAATAACGCAGAGCTTGTGAAATGTTTAATGAGAATATATTTGAATTTTTAAATTATTGCTTTACTTTACTTTCCAATGTATTGTAGAAACAACACAATGGATATAGATAAAAAGAAAAATGTTGTTGGAAAATATTTTTCACTTAATTTGGTATTTAATAAAATTCTTTGAAATGACATGAAGACAAGTTGGTTTTCAGTAAACAATTAAAAAATTATTTGATTACTTAAAAATTCATGAAACCACAAACAAAAATTTATGAGCAGATATGAGATGATTAAATTATGCAATCAATATAAAGAAAAAATGTTTCTATGGCCAGTTTTAAATATCTTTATGATACATGTACGATTTCATTGGCCCCCATATACATGTAATAGAAAAATCATAATGGATAATAACTACCTGTAAATAAACACTGATGTGATATAACTTCATGACATTTTCCCTTTTGGAAAAGGTGGTCACTTTAGCAATAGTGCATATCCTTATTGATTCCATCAATTTTAGATGATTTAGATCATTAAATCTTGGGAAAGTCGAATTAATTTTCGTGACAATCCTCTGTTCCGTACATGTGGACTCTATTTTGGTTTTTAAGAAATATCTTTTTAAAGATTTGCAAAAAACAAACAGGAAATTAAACTACTTCAAAAAGCACCTTATTGAATAAGAAAGTTTTATCATGTATATAAACCACCATCATTGAAACCCACCTGCTTTTAAAGACAAGCAGATATATATAGCACATCTAATTATACTTTAAAAAAGGACAAAAACAAATTGGAAAACCTGCTTAACACAGTCTAACTGTGACCTATCTGTAAACCACACATGTACATGATGATGTCATTATACATCATTTAGATTATGATATCTTTGAAACATATGAAAAGATAAAAGATACCACATGACAATGGTTAAACTCAATCATTTTGCTAATGCTACAAGTATGTAGAAAGCTTGCAATTTTCTCTAAAATTTTTAATTGAACTGGGAAGGGACTAATAAAACTGAAATAGATTACATATTCAACAACATCTTCACAAAACAAAACACAACCCTGTTTGGTTCAATACAGTCCACAGCAAAAATTACCCTGTTACAGTTTAGACTAAATTTCCTAAAGCTAGCAGAAAAAAACTATAGACTTTATTCCTTTATTCAACCTAACTCACATACAAAGTCAAACAAACAAAAGCCTATTCTGTAGTTGTATCTGCATTTTCCCACAATTTTTGTAAATGGATTAGTTTTGAATGGAATAAAGCAACTAGATTTTTAGTCTTTCCATAATACTTTAGCTATTAAGCTATTTAGAAATTATCATACTGGAACAAAATTGAATTATGAAATGTAATTTACTACCTGCGGTACTTCAGAAAGAATATCAGGAAAAATACCTGAAGGTCAAGAAATTTCTTCCTGCTCATTACCAAAGAGAATCACAAATATATAATTTTTTTGCAACTTCACCTAGCTTTTTTAATTGTTTATGCCTCATAAAAGTAAAATAATCTTGTCTGGGATTTAAAACTGAATCACCAACTTCTTAAGTTATCTACAATATCTGATACACTTGTGCCCATATACTGGTACAATTTTTTATATGATTGGTCCATTACCACAAATGAACAGAAATTCGACACCAAGTGCCCCATCATATGTCAATGTGTTGACTTTGACAACTAACTTAGACGTTGTTGGTGATAAGAGCTGCTGATTGGTTAATTATCATTAATCAAAACAAATAGTAAATTGAGTGACACAAGTAACTGACAAGCACAAAAAAAAAAAAAAAACAAAAACAGAGGCCCATGGGCCTTAATGCTCACCTGAGGAAATGTCCAAAAACTTACAAAGAACTTAATTACAAAAACTTCACAAAATTCCTCAAGTTTGAAAATCCTGCAATAATTAATCAAGAAAGTCTAGTCACATTTCATTTATAAATAGCTCATATGCATGATTGAACTATAGAACAACGAAAAATTTCCAAATCATTAACCATTTGGTTATGCAGCCATGAATTGAACCTTATATCAAAATGGTCATAATATCAATACCTATAATATTCTTATATACATGCTTGTACAAAAAGTTAATGGTTTTCAAGATATTTCCAATTTCAGTACACTTATGCAGCTATGACCTTTAACTTGCAACATATGACCTTGAACCATCTATCAAAATGATTGTCATATCAATACCTTCAATATTCTAATATACATACTTGTACAAAAATTTCATAGTTTTTAAGATAATTAACAATTTCAGTCTTCTTTTACAGCTATGACCATGAACTTTGAACATATGACCTTGAATCATATATCAAAATGATTTTCATATCAATACCTACAATATTCTAATATACATGCCTGTACAAAAAGATAATAGTTTTCAAGATAATTAGCAATTTCAGTATACTTATGCAGCAATGACCTTGACCTTTGAACTTATGACCTTATAACATATATCAAACTGATCATCATATCAATACCTACGATATTCCAAAGTACATGCTTGTACAAAAGTTGATCGTTTTCAAGATAATTCACAATTTCAGTCTTCTTATGCAGCTATGACCTTTACCTTTGAACAAATGACCTTGAAACATATATCAAAATGATTATCATATCAATACTTACACTATTCTAATATTTATGCCTTTACAAAAAGTTATAGTATTCAAGCTAATACACATTTTAGTATTAATTAATAAGCAAAAAAAAAACATTTCAGGGGCAACAACTCCTACATGGATTATCATATAGTTACAAAACTTGGTATCTTGTAATATTTTGTCATGTTGAACATTTTAACAATGTTTTGAATTCATATATCTCTTAAATTCTGCAAGAAAATCACCTAAAACACAAATTAGGTCAAGACCTTGATTTGTGACCTTTTCCATAAGGTCATTTTAAGAAAAAGTCAAAACTGAAAACCCCATGTCAATATCTGTTCAAATAGACAAGTTATAACAATCTGAAGCCATTTAACAAAATCTTTAAAATTAAACGCAAAAACCCATTTTCGACCAAATTTCTCGAAATGAACAAACTATAGGCTGAACAAACTATAGGCTTAAGACCCTAGAGAAGCAAAATATCACATCAGATTTTTTCTCCCATTATCAGTTTTGAAGAAGAAGATTTTTTAAGATTTTTGGACTCCCTTGGTCACCTTGACCTAGTTTTAGTAGCCATGGCAATCTGAATTGCACTGGCCCATATATGCTTCTGACCAAGTATCATTGAAATTTGTCCAACAGTTTTGAAGACGAAGTCGAAAATAGGTGTTAGCGACGCACACACACATCCACTCGTGCATACACACATGCATGCACATACACACGCTGCACCATGCCATAAGCTCACATGACCTTTCAGTCAGGTAAGCTAAACAAAATTAATTAAAAAAAAGAATTACACAACAAACAAAATCAAAACAACATATTACTCGAATTAGATATAAAAAGCAACAAAAACAATAGCTGGTTATTGGTATTATACATTTATTTTTTCACAACAAATTCCATTATTTTATAGACCTATGTTTCTTAAACAATTATAAAGAAGGTCTATTGAGACCTCAAGATTCTATGACAAAACAAGAAATCTGTGGATCACATCTCTTACCTGAAAAGTAAAGCATTTACTAAACTTCCGACTAAACTTTGCACAATGTCTACAGCCATGAAAATGGCAGTGGCTGCTTTGGTAAGCACTTTTCAGGCAACACAAAAACAAAAGAGTAATTTACAAGTAATTTACAAACTATAAAAATAATTCAATGCATAGATTTTTTAAATTTGAAATACAAAATGTATTACTTATCTAAGCACCCTTTACTAAAACCAAACATGGTTAGGACTTAGTAAATTGTCACAGCAAACCAATATTTTGGATTGTCTCCCTTAACATATCACAGAAAATTCTTGCAACCATCACAAATATTTCAATCTTTGCCACATAATACTTACAAAAACAGTTAAGACACTTTTCTATTAACACAGGTTTTTTATATTTCAAAAATTCAAATATCTATTTATTAACACAGTTTTTAATTCAAATTGAAATTATTTTATTTTCTTAAAAAAGATAAAAATTTTATTTACATTACATGTATATACAAAAATTCATTTTCTTTATAATTTTTATCCACATGTATTTCTGTAACATTTAAATTTTACATTTAACTATTCTTATACCAACATTAAATGCTGGTTAATAAAAATATAAAGCACAACATTTATCCCAGTGAAATCTACTATACAATGATATAATCAAATAAGACAGTCTGTGCATTATGTGAAAAGTTTCCAAATAAAAATAATAATAATAATAAATAAATAAATAAAAAATAAGACGATAAAAAATCAATGAATAAAAACATATAATTTTCATTGATAGTGTTTAATTTTGTAGGATAAGACTGTGTATTCTTTATTATTAATAGTTACCAATAATCTACTATCTGCAAACCCTATTTAACCAAACAATAAACACAAATATGTTTCAGCTTTTCAATGGATTCAGTCAATATCTGATTCTT
>JARBDR010000500.1:0-52531 GCA_029721355.1 Tegillarca granosa | reverse complement strand
TCATCAGCAAAAGTTCGTTAATTTAAATCATCAAGTTCTACTTTATTGACTTTGAATAAAAAACAAAATTGAAAAAGCATTCTAGCATTTATTTTATGCTATTACATTGGGTTATAACTACACTATTTGAGTTAGAATACATGTTTCTTATGACGAAGTAAAATATTTTTAATCAAGAGAGCAAAAAAGTTTTAGAATCAAATAATTATTCTTATTGAGATTTTACATTATTAGAACTGCTTTTTGAACGGGAGTGTTTTCAAAAATCAATCCAGACAGAAAAATAGGAAGAAAGGAGAGGTTAAAAGTTATATTCCCATATCAATTAAAATCATCAATGCAAAAAGCATGAGTTATATTGTCATTTGATATCAAATAACAAAACTATTGTGTTTCAAACAAGAGGACCAATGGGCCTGTATCGCTCAACTGGTAGACATGATGCATCTCATTTTATAGCAAATGTGGCCATCTTGGATGCCAACTTTTTTAAATAAATTTTTAATTACTCCAGCTAGAAACCATTCACAACTTATAGTTCTATTTTGCCCAGTTGTTTTAGAGTAGAGATTTTTCAACAGCGACCACTGATAGAAGCTTATTTGCATATTCCGCTAATTAAAGTCTTATTATAAATGTAAAGAAAAACCCTGCTACATATTTTAAATGGCTACTTATCAACTTTCTTTGTATCAAATTTGAATTAATTGGTTGTTAAGTAAACCTGTAATGGCCATTTAGCACTTTTTGCTGTTTAGAGCAACGGCGACTATCGTGGATGTCCAAAGAAGTTAATTTGTAAAAACTATAAACTACTTCACCTAGTGACCTTCCATAACAAATATTGTTCCGTTTGGCTCAGTAGTTTTAGCCAAGAGGATTCTAAAAGAATCAGCTATAAATATCAGCTTATTTGCATACCCCGAAATTAAGAACTTATTTTAAACGTGAGAGAAAATCCCGTTTAAAATGTTAAATAGATATATCTCTACTTTCTATAAACCAAATTTGAACTAAATTGGTTGATAATTAGAATTTTAATGGCCATTTAGTACTTTTTGCTCTTTAGAGCAACGGTGGCTTTCTTAAATGTCACAAGAAACTTCAAACTACTCCACCTCGTGATTTCCATCAAAAATATGGTTAATTAGTTTTAGAGAAGATTTTCAAAGATATAGATGCTTCTTCCAATATTCAAATAATTACGAGCTAATTAAAATGTGATGTAAAATCCCATTATATATGACAAGAGGACCCATGGGCCTTAACGCTCACCTGAAGATATGTCCAATATTGTTTGCAAAGTGCAATAGACAATTTATTAAGTACAGAAACTTGAAAAGTTTTCTCAAATTAAGAACTCCATCAAAACTTAGTCAGAAATATATTTACTCACATTTCATTTATAAGTTGCTTATATAATATGCATGGAGTAACTGTAGTGCAATGAATAATTTCCAAATCATTAATCAATTTCAGTAAACTAATGCAGCTATGTCTTGGACATTTGAACATATATGACCTCAAACCATATATGATTCTCATGTCAATACCTACAATATTCTAATATACATGCCTATGCATGAAATCAATATCTTTCAAGATAATTAATAATTTAAGTATTTCTATGTTGATATGACCTTGACCTTTGAACATATAACCTTGAACCATATATCAAAATGATTGCCATGTCAATACCTACAATTTTCTAATATACAATCCTATACAAAATGTTAATAGCTTTCAAGATAATTAGCAATTTAAGTCATCTTTTGCAGCCGTAACCTTGACCTATCAACATATGATCTTGAACCCTATATCAAAATGATCATCATGTCAATACCTACAATACTCTAATACATTCCTATACAAAAAGTTAATAGTTTTCAAGATAATAAGCAATTTAAGTCATCCTCTGCAGCTGTGACCTTGACCTTTCAACATATGACCTTGACCCATGTATCAAAATGATCGTCATGTCAATACCTTAAATATTCTTATATACATGCCTATACAAAAAGTTAATAGTTTTCAAGATAATTAATAATTTTAGTATTATTATGTTGATTTGACCTTGACCTTTAAACATATAACCTTGAACCATATATCAAAATGATTGCCATGTCAATACCTACAATTTTCTAATATACATGCCTATACAAAATGTTAATAGCTTTCAAGATAATTAGCAATTTAAGTCATCTTTTGCAGCTGTAACCTTGACCTTTCAACATATGATCTTGAACCGTATATGAAAATGATCATCATGTCAATACCTTCAATAGTCTAATGTAAATAGCTTTCAAGATAATTAGCAATTTAAATCTTCCTTTGCAGCTGTGACCTTGACCTTTCATAATATGACCTTGAACCATATATCAAAATGATTCTCATGTCAATACCTACAATATTCTAATAAACATGCCTATACAAATAGTTAATAGTTTTCAAGATAATCAGCAATTTAAGTCATCTTCTGCAGCTGTGACCTTGAACTTGCAACATATGACCTTGTACCATATATCAAAATGATCATTGTCGCAGTACCCACAATATTGTAATATACACACCTATACAAAATGAAAATAGTTTTCATTATAATTAACAATTTAAGTCTTGTTTTGCAGCTGTGACCATGACTTTTCAACATATGACCTTATACCATATATCAAAATGGTCGTTGCCGCAATACCTACAATATTTTCATATACATGCCTATACAAAAAGAAAAAAGTTTTCAAAATAATTAGCAATTTAAGTCTTCTTTTGCAGCTGTTACCTTGACCATTCAACATATGACCTTGAATCATATTTTAGAATGATTGTCATGTCAATACCTACAATATTTTAATATATATGCCTATACAAAAAGCTAATAGTTTTCAAGATGTAGTGACAATTATATATTTTTTAGCAATTTCCCCACTCAGTGCCTTACAATTTCCCCATTTTGAGCCCCATGGCTATCATTTGTGCAAATCTGAAAATAAATGACCTAAGGATGTTATAAAGGAATTTACTAAGGTATATCTCTTGTATATTCAGAAGAGAAGATTTTTAAATTTTTTCACTATTTCCCCCCTTATGGGGCCCCAAGGGAACATAACTCCTTCATTTGTGCAAATCTGAAAGGGCTTCACCCAGGCATGATGGTTACAAAGTTTCATTAAATTTAGCCAAGTGGTTTTGGAGGAGAAGATTAAAATGTAAAAAGTTTACGCACGACGCACGACGGACGACGCATGACGCACGACGCACGACGGACGAAGATGGATAGCAATAGCTCATCCGAGCTTTCAGCTCAGGTGAGCTAATAAATGGCTATAAATCGGATGATAATTGAACCTGTAATAGCCACTAAGCTCATTTCGCTATTTAGATCTACGGGGGCCATTTTGGATGTCGCAAAAACAGTGATTTATTTTAACTATAAACTACATCACCTTATGACTTTTTACACCAAATATAGTTCCGTTTGGCTCAGTAGTTTTAGCAAAGAGAATTTTAAAAAAAAATAGCTATTCAAAGCAGCTTTTTGGACATTCCACTTAGTACGAGCTAATTGTAAATCTGATGTTAAATCTATATATTTTATCTCTTTATCAAATTTGAACTAAATCGGTTATTAATAAACCTGTAATGGCCGTTTAGCACATTTTGCTATTTAGAGCAACGGTGGCCATCTTGGAAGTCGCACGATTTTGAATTGTACAAACTTTAAACTCCACCTGGAGACTTTCCCCACAAACAATATGGTTCTCTTAGGCTCTGTAGTTTCAGAGGACAATATTTTCAAGCAATTAGTTAATTGTTAATTGTTGCAGCCTATTTGCATAATCCACTAATTTCTAGTTAATGATATATGTAACGGAAAAACCCGTTAAATATATTTAATTGTTATACATCTGCTTTCTACATATTGATTTTGAACTAAATAGGTTAAGGAAATAAGTATGTATCTGCTTATTATTACTTTTTACTATTTATAGTATAGGCGGCTATCTCGGATGCCACAGGAAGTTGAATTGTGCAAACGTTAATATGCACCACCTAGCGACAATACATGTGGTTAAAATAGGAGAGAAGATTCAATTTTATGCTTACATGCTACCACGCTTAATTATACCATAATCTCAGCTGTTTATATTCAGGTGAGCTTTTTATGAGAAGTAAAAGCAAATAGAGATAAATCAAAATGAAACACAAATGCTGCTATTGAAAAAAAATTAATTAATAAAAAAGATTTACAACAATTTAAAAATATTCTTGAATATTTTCTAAACACTCATAGTGAACCATTTCATAATTGCAACAATTACAAGTCCAGATTATATACTGGTTAAAAATATTTTAAAAAATAATCAAGCTACAAAACAGTTTACGGTAAGGTAAAAAGTAAAACACGTCTACGGTTAAGTTGAAATATTGGAGATAAAACAAAAAAGTTTTGTTTTATGTTAATCTGTGGCAGTGAGTAAGGAATAGTTGCATTTTACACAACAGGAATTTTCGATTTCATTCAAGTATTTTAGTGTTTAAGTTTTCATACAACTATACGTAAGACTATAATTTATCTGGTTTGTTATAAGAAACAATGTCTTTATTGAAGTTTTTTTCAAACAACGTTTTTTTATATTACTTATAGTAAGTCTTAAAATCTACAACTTCAACTAGAACACAAAAGTTCTAACATTTTTCATAAATAATAAGTTTTTGTTTGATTAGAATTTGTTTATTTAATTAGAGCCTTCAAACATTAATCAGAATAACAAATTTAATTAACGATGGTATTTTGAGGAATAGGTCATAAAAATAAGAAGGGGAGGAGGCAAAAACGTTATTACACATGTTTATTAAAAGCATCAAGTTGAACACAGAACTTATGGTCGTTTATAACTTGATATCAAACTATTGTTATTAAAAATAATTCAATGTCTACTAGTTAAGTACATAAGATTTAAATGCAACACGTGAAAAGGCTTAATTAAAAAAAAACAAAACATTTTGCAATATTGTTCTTGAACACTAAAGGTATAAATACGATTTTTAAAATACCCGATTGTAAGGGTGAAGAAATGATTTGTTAAAAAAAAGAAACAAGAAAAAATAGCTACAATGTAAACACATCTACAGCTTCAATTGAAACACAGACTTGTGGCAATCTAAAGCACTGATTACCGACATATTACCAAGTTGAAATACAAAAGTAAATATATGGTTTGAGTACAGTGAACCTACATTTGTAAGGCCATTAAAACAGTGAATAATAAATACAAAATTAAAATTACATCATTTAAGCCATACAATTTGTACAATATCCAAAACATTTACATGATTTTTACAGAGGAATACAATCAATTTTCATCGCATATTTTGGTATATATTATAACCATTAAATACTTCTGAAGTAAAGTTATAAGATAAGACATTTTCATGTAACTGATAAACAGTATTTATAAGAACATCTGAAAGTAAAATAAATACATGTTTTGAATCAAATTAAACTTAATATTTGACAAAAATTAAACTAAAAAAATTATACTAAGCTCTTTTTATAAAAGAAAAATGTTGTATAGCTCAGTATGCATTGAAAAAATATAAATAATAAACAGAAAATAAGATCAAAATGAAAGAAAAAGATATTTCAGAGGATATTGAAGATCTTGTTAACAATGAGATTACAGTTACGATCTAAAATTAACCGATTTAAGAGATGGCGAAAACCATTTCATTTCATTTAACCTAAAAGTCACATCAATTTATATTTATATCGTAATATAATTAATACTTTAACAGATAACGATGGGTAATCAATGAATTATTCTGTTAAAGTGACAAAATTTTTATAAATTAATTTGATGAAACGTATTGCACCAATTATACGACATATGCATATATACTTACAATATCCAATGTTCATGAACCTACAGTAATAAATGAACCTCTATATGATATTCATTTTTATGTTAAAATATGCCAAAATTTGACATTTATATAAAGGTATGGATATTCAGACAAACAGGTTTTTCATTGTTTAAAGGCTTTGCATCTGAAATTGTGGATTAAATTTGTTTAAATCTTAAAAAAAACGAACTACTGGACTCCTACCCAGTAAATCCAGTTTAATGAGTTTAAATAACACCTAATTGTCGAATGAGGTATCGCTAAGAGTTCTCTTGCCCCTTCTTTTCTTTGTGATAAAAGCTTTAAACGTTGTCTTAAAGTTCAGACGGAATAAAAAATACAATATGATCATTATTAAGGACATAAAAATCGAAGTTGAAACTATTAATGAAGCCACAATACAAATCAATAAAAATGATGTATGATCTAAATTTGACATATCACTAAGACACATTTCATAAAAAGTATTAGATATTGACTTTTTACATCAGCATGTACTAGACTTATTATTAGTTTTTATTTACATATTTATAGATTACAAAGCTGGCACATGCAGTCAGAGTGTGTCACGATTTTGCATTCTTTGCTTCATTTGATTAAAGTTCTATCAAATGACAGTGTAAACAATTGCATTTATTTTAATTTATCCTCAAAATGTACCTAACATTTTATTGCAATAAAAATAATAACTGTAATCCAAAATCTCATAATAAAATTACCTCAAATCACTTTAACATTTCGTCGTTTGTTCTTGTTCTTTCTTTCATATAAAAAATAATAAAATTGTACATTCTATTATTGAAACTTTACCAATAATGAAATTCATTCGCATATATCAAAAACATTGAAAAATGCCTTTTTGCAATCGAGTATTTAACGTTGATAACAGAAAATGTTATAAATTCGACTATTTAGACTTCTGATTTTATGGTATACGTAAAATGGATGGGTAAACAACCCATCTGGCATTACATTAATTATTGGATTTTTTTTCAAATGAATTGTATTATTCAATCGTAATATTTGTAATCAATCCCGAACCAAATGGTCTTTATTTAGACTTTCAGGTAAATAAGTATATTGAAATTGCATTTTTATGTTGCAGCTATTAGTCATAACGACGGTCCTATATTTTTTAAATGGCCCTGTTGAAAATAATTTAATTTTTCAACCCTATGACCTTCAATTTATATTCGTTTTATTTGCATAGGTTTTTAAAGTTAACGAATATTTATAAATGTACACAATGACATTCAATAATGTTGACATCTCTTTGCTATATACTTTATAGGTAATATTTATTCAGACTTAAAATCTTTTTCGAACCTCTTCACTTACTAAGAGAGGGGGAACCATTCGCTATATCTTTTCATCGGTGACGTGTTTCCTGGAATAGAACAGAAATGAGTTTGATAAAGTGCATAAAAGCAGGATGAGCAAAAGTGTTGACAATATACATTTTTAATCATGCAGATTGAGCACTAATCCAATTTTCCTAAAACTTGTACATCGTTAAATGTATAAAATAAATTATTCGGAAAACTAAAATGATAAATTCTAAATTCATTGTTGAAAGAGGGTTTAACATCAATAGAAACACATCATTTTATTGTTTTTTATTTAAAACATAATATTCTATATTACGCATTCTTCATCGGTGACACTAGGGACCGAAGGTTTGATAGATAAAAACTTAAGCCAAACAGTTGAAAATTAATGAATCTAAAGTTCAAAAATTATATGTATGCCAAATCCAGCTAATGAGTGCTTTGTACTTTGCATGAGGGAACAATCCTTAAATTTAAATAAAGTTCAAAATTAAATAGACCGAATATTTAGCTACATGGTAAATTTTCTGACAGCACAAAGTACTGCCTACTGAGGTATGAAAACCCTTAGAGTTTTAGTTTACCAGCATCGGTATCCGCTCAGAAGTAGTAAATATATAACAGAAATACCTGTTAAATTATGATGTGCCATATGTGCACAATTTCGGAAAATCATTTCTCATAAATGACACAAAATTAATCCAATAACCGTCATTCATAGGTTATTGCTATTCACAGTAACGGCAGCCACTGTGTATGTAGCAAACAGATTAATTACAATTAATAATCTTTACCAAACCAAGGACCACAATATGCAATTTTATCTCATTGGCTCAATGATCTAAATTTACGGACGCATGAACGTACGCTATAAGATGAGGTAAACCTGATTTTACATCTTTATCGCATATTTTAGTATCTATAATGACCATTATAAACTCTTGTAGTAAAGTATAAGACAAGACATTTTCCTGTAACTGATAAACGATATTTATGAAATAAACATTTAAAGGTAAATTAAATTTTTGATTTAGATAAAATTTAACTAAAATAAGCAGATTCTATACTAATCTTGGGCCAGTTGCACGAAAGATGATTAAATTTAAGAACTCGTTAATTGGTTATCCTATTGCTCAGAACATATTGGTTTTAACGACTCGTGAAAATGACTAAATTTTTAATCAACCTCTGAAGCATGATTAAAAATTTCATCATTGATTATAAGCAAATTCTAAATGGCGGCCTATTTGAGAATGACATTGTCAAATAATCAACAAATCAGGAAAAACGAGAATTTAGGCAACAGTATTCAGTATGTTCGGATGAAGAACAAAGAAGACGGTACAGGTTCGGCAAAGAAGGCATAGAGGTGATTACCTCTTTGAATGTGGAAAACAGTACAAAAAGAAGTAGGGCTCTAACTAAAGAAGAGCAAGTTCTACTTACTCTTCGCTTTTATGCCATTGACATCTTTCTCCTAGTCATTGGAGACACAATGGGTAAGTGAAAAGAAATAAATTAAGAATGAAAAAATTAAACCCTTCTCATGTCACAAAACTTTGACAAAATACACATGACTCCATGATAATGATAGGATTAAATTGGCCTCTTTGGAATTTTACAGAATAAATGAGAGTCAAATATTTGTCAATTTTATATAAAAGTATATATACATGTATTTTACTCCTGATATATAAATTTGAAAAGAATAAACTATGACAATATAAGCTACTTTTTCCCTTCAACTCCACACACTATGATATATAGTTTAGGGTGTGACTTCAATTCATATGCTCGAATCAGGGATTTATATTTGATATAATATAATATTACTACCTATTAATCAAGCTATACATCTCTACTCAAACACACCAGGCCATAACTTTTTTCCATCCAATTTAATTTGAATTTTATGGTTCGATAAAATCACACTTTCAAGAGCAGTAACCAATGTTACTGATGCTTTGGTTAAGCTAGGAGGAAATAAAATAAAATGGCCAGTAACTGATAGAGAGAAAAACACCATCATGTAGGGGTTTTACGGGAATCGGGGGTTTGCCACACGTTATCGGTGCAGTTGATGGTACACATGTTAGAATTATAGCACCGACGGATGATGAACCATCTTTTGTGAATGGAAAGGGGTATCACAGTATCAATATCAAAGCCGTATGTGATCACTTAGGTAGGTTGTCGTCACTATTCCAGCTCTTCATTTTAGAAGAATGCAACTTTTAACGCAATTGACAGTCCGCGATATGAAACAGGACTTCATTTTTGGAGAATAACATTTCATGTTTATGGAGCCATTTTACCTGGAAGGAAGTTTTATTCAAAAGAATCTCGAAATATAGGTAGGCAAAACACGAGACCAGGGTCAAGGTCATTAATATGTAAACAATCGGCAGACGTTCTACTTTCTTATTTTTATTCACATATCCCACAGTTGGTAGACCAACCTCTATCCCACCACTTATGTCATGGAAACTGGCACTGTTTGTATACAAATCTAATATGTGTACATCAGACTGAGACAGTGGAATAGGTTGTGGACCGCCACCTGTGGCTTCTTGTAGCCTCTTATGTTCCACAAACTTTAGCCTCACGACACATATTTCTCCATTTTTTTCTGACCTCCTCCATTGTCCTTTTTGCGTTGCCAACAGCATTTATTTTGGCAGTTATTTGCCTCAATATCTCTAATTTCTTTTTTATTTGTAAGAACATTAGTAATTTGAGTTTAATAACTCCAAATTACACTCTACCTCATCACTAAAAGTATTTATTTTACCTTGTGAAAAGGTGGTTTTTCTTCGCCTTTTTTGAAGTGGAGGTATGGAGGCTGCCATCTTCGAAGTGAAAATAAGAGTGGTGGATTATTGGTATTTGTTTTGTTTAATCTGTGATTAAAATTTTTAATCAATGATTAATTAATCAATGCGTTAAAATGTTTTGAATAACAACTGTTAAATCAACTGATTAATTAATCATTTGGTTAGACTTTAACGAGTCGTTAATCCTTAACTGATGATTTAATTTAATCATTTTTGTGCAACTGTCCCCTGATCTTGCAGACTTCGATTCATTTCAGAATATAAACAATAAAAGTCTAAATCTCAAATCTCAAAGTGAAGTCTTGTATCTAAATGCTGACACGGGAAATCACTAGATAATGAATCTCTGTCTCGTTGATGACTTCTGTAAAGTTATTCATTCAAAGTGCATTCATTATAATAAATGTTACATTTTCTCTACAAGGTTTAATATAATACTTTAAATTTACAAACTGTAATATAACCACTTGTTAAAAAATGAAGAATGTTTTTCTTTTTGTGTTGTTTTTGTATAATTTGGATCTTTTAAAGAAAAGACACACATTGCAAAAAGTATAATACATAGCCAATATTCCACTAAATGACATGCTTAATTAGAATTAGAGACATGTATGCATATACCAACTAGCTTTAAACATGACCCTATATATATATTATGAATTTTTGTTTTATAGATTGCAAATGAGTTTTCGGTTACAAATATTAGTTAATTTACAAAAAAAGTTTTATGCCAATTTTTAATTTTCAATCGATTAGAATATGTTGAAACTAACTCATATGAACAATTTTTCATATATATATATATATATATATATATATATATATATATATATATATATATATATATATATATATATATATATATATATATATATATATATATATGAAAAAATGTTAATATCGATAAGTTTTAACATAATTTAATCTTTTTCTGTAAATTAAATCAAATTTGTAACCGAAACTCGTTTGCAATCTACACAACAAGATTCTTTCATTAAAAAGTCATAATAGTTACAATCATTACAACTATAAAACGTATTCATTAAAGAAAAAAAAAGAAACAAAATTCTATTATCAATAAGCCCTTTAACTAAAACTTAATTATTCAGAGAAGCGTTAACCACCATTACTACAGAAACCTCACGTATATGTTTCTGTATACTTATAGAAGTAAATCTTATTGAGATACTTAGATTTTTCTTCGTCGTTAATTTTTAAATTCAGAATTTAAAAATGAAATGTGCTATGCAATTTATTTAAAATACTAAATTAACTAAAGCTATCAGTACACACTGAAATAATTTGCTTTCTGTATTAATTTTGAAATAATGTAATATATAGATAATAAGACCAAAGAATCCATCATCAATATAATGTAATGATTAACTTATTGAATTACATGACCTATTTTATAGAAATGTCTGGATTATGAGGAAAGATGAATATTATCCAATATGTTTCACTCCTAGCAGAAAATATTATGCTAAATATATCCCTAAGCTGCATCACCTATTTCTAAAAGTTTTCGCTCGCGACAGCCTACATTTAGAAAAAAATGTTAAAATGACGAATCAAGTGAAGTAATTGATTATATAAAATAAAACCATTTGGACAACATACACATAAAAAACATTATGAAGGACAAGACCATGCTTGTTATTTAAACCTTAAAAGTTTGACAAACGGCGAGAATCGTTTTTCGGTGAAACATGAGGTATTCCAATCATTTTGCGAGTGAAAGTGAAAGTTGATGAAAAAGCAATACGTAAACTAGAAAGTCAGAAACTTCTATTCATAGACGTTTTCGACAGTGTCTTTTATTCTCTATCCGTACAAGTTACGGTAATATATTCAAAGTCTACTAGTTTGTTCTACCTCAATTCGCGTTTTTACACTTTGTAATTTTGTAATTATCTTTTTTTACGGATATAACACAAATCCTGTTTAATTGCCCTTATAATTCAATTCAATTTTACTATAACAATCTTTTTAAACCACAGAAATCAGCTGTATTTCGAAAATGATTATAATAACATTATTATTAATCAATTCCGTTACACTTCAATTTTTTTTTGCGTAATGATAAGTAATGTGTAACATTAACAGCCAGAACACTTTAGAAATTAACATGACAAGTAACAAAATCAACCCAGATTAATTTACAGAATTGACGACCAAGCGATTTCTAGTGGCATGACACACGATCACGATCGATTAAATTTTTTTCTATACATCTAAAATCGACAAACTGCTGACTAAAAAACACCTAGCTCTTAACGAATGTATAAATATTTTTCAAACATTTGTAAATGACAACATATGGACATGTTGCGTAAGACAACCACAGATATTAAAGAACATTAAGTCACATGTACAGTTCTATATACATATATTAGACGTTTATTGTCTTCGGGTTTGTTCTCGACCGAGATAAGAGGTCATTTATAAAAAAAAAACATAAAAACAAAAAGTCCCCTTGATAAAATATTAACTATGATAAAAAGATAGAAAATTAGATAAGTTATTTGCTAATATTTTTTTATTACATTGATGTCTAAAAACATGTTCAAATCCTCAACATACATGTCCACATTGAATTTTTCCACCAATATAATTAAGCCGCGGTACAGATGTAATTTTTATTATGGTTATTTTAAGAAATAATAGAAAAAATAATAATGAATATTGAAACTTTTCTAAACGCTGTTTAATTCACAAGAAGTGGATAATTTTCAATCAAAATCGTGTGTACAAACAACAATCTATACAGCGATATAAATGTTTTATCGAGATGATTGACTACTAGTAAAACTTTTGTGGCGCGTTTACATAAAAAACAAGAGACCCATGAACTTTAACGCTAACCTTAGGATATGTCCAAAATTGTTTGCAAAGAGCAAGAAACAATGTATTTATAGCAGAAACTTTAATTTTTTTTAAGTTTATAACTGCCACAATACATAATCAGAAAAATCAAGTAACAGTTCATCTATAAGTAGGTTATATGCATGTAGTAACTAAAGTACAATGAATATTTTCCAAAGCATTAACCATTTCAGTATCGTAATGCAGCTATGACCTTGACCTTTGAACCTATGACCTTGAATAATATATACAAATGATCCTCATATCATATATAAAATATATCATATACATGCCTTTACAAAAAAAATAATAGTTTTCAAGAAAATTAAGTTTAAGACGTTTTATGCACCCATGAACTCGACATTTGAATCTATAACATTGAACCTATATCAAATTGGTTGTAAAGTCAATACCGACAATATTCCAATATACATGCTTATATAATAAGATAATAGTTTTTAAGATATTTAAGCCGTCTTTTGCGTCTCTGATCTTGACCTTGACCTTTGTACGTATGACCTCGAATAAATCAAAATAACTGCAAAATGACTATCAAAACCTACAATATTTTAATATACATGCCTATACAAAAAATTAATAGTTTTTAAGATAATAAATTTTTTAAGTTCTCTTATGCAGTTATGCCCTTTTTTTTTTTTTTTCAAAATAAATACAAAATTCTGAGCCATATCAAGGAAAAACATATACCAAACCAACTCACTTACTACAATCATACCAACACACACACACACACACACACACACAACATACACACACACGCCAAAGACCAGTCGGTACAGGTAGATATAGAATATAAGCCATGTATAAACTAATATGTTATAATGGTGTATAATGGTGTACCTTAGAACATTTTTACTTAAAATTTGTCTTTATCTGTCATTAGAAATATATATATAGCAACCAAACAACGATGACACACGAAACCCAAAACACTTCAACACTTAATACACAAGTACATCATCTTGATATATGAACATCAAATCGATGTACATTTACTCATTGACTATCTATTACTAAATTCTGGAAGTTTGACCATCTTAAAGTTGTTTTTGTAGTTTTTATCACTTAAAGATATAAATTTCTCTTTAGCAAAATAGTCTTGATTTTCTTTTTTAAAAGTATCGACCAATGGCACACTACTATTTAACCTTTGTCTGTAGATGTGATTTTTGCCTAAACACAAAATTAAGTTAAGTAGATAAGCTGATTTATCCATGAATGCCAAAAAAGACAGTTCTTTCAGTAATAATCTTTTCTATGTTGTTTGTATATAAAATAATCCATGTTTCTATACTATCCCAAAAGTGCTTTACTTTATCACATTCCCGATATAGGTGTATAATAATTTCAGGTAGTGTGTGACAATTGACATAACTGCGAATCTTTTCATCCAGTATTAAAAAGATACTGATTAGTGACAATAATTCTATGAATAATACGGAATTGTAACCATCTAAGCTTAACATCTGATAAAAATTGTACTGTAAAATAATAAGCATTTTCCCACCATAATTCAGAACCATTAAAATTCAGATTATTTTCCCATTTAAATTCAGAGTTTGGTTTGAAGTTACAAAGTCATATATACCCTCTCTGCCTTTTTCCTTTGATAAAAAAATAGAAATGTACTGAGGAATATATGGGTATAGTAATTTAGTTTTATTTCTTTTAAAGCTATGTTTTTCAAATAATTTTAAGACTGAATTTCTGACACCATAAAATTCTGTTATCAAGGGAGACAACTCATAAATTTCACAAAATTGTTGATATTCATATTTCCATTCTCATCAAAAAGATCATTAACTAGTCAGATTCCTTTTTTGTTCCATACATCTAAATAAACTGTCTTCCTATTAATAAAAATATTTGTATTGTAACACAAGGGTTGAGACATAAAATAATTACCACAAGTCTTTGATACAATATTCATGAATTCTTGTAAAATGCCATAGAATTCCTTCCAAAAAATATTCCCACAATTTTGCATTAAACGTTTGAAATAAACACTACCAAAATGAAGACAAGATTCTTTAAAATTGTTCTCTAGCAATATATCTTTCCATGCAGTACTATTTGTTTCCAATAATCTTCGGAACCAGGTCAATTTTAAAGATTTGATAAAAGCATTCAAATGTATCATTTTACACCCCCCATTTCTATATGATTGTACCATTTTTTGTCTAGAAACTCTATCAATTTTGCTACCCCATATGAATTTATACAGCATTTGTTCTAGAGTTTTTATTATACGTTGACTTGGTGAGGGTAAACTAATGAAAAGATTAGTTAATTTAGGTATTAAAATTGACTTTGGTTGTTATGAATAAAGTAATCAAGATTTTTTTTTAATTCCCTGTGCTATGCATGCAGAGAGGAGTTTATAGCTTACATTCAACAAAGTAATAGGGCGCCAATTTTTAAAATATTTTCTTGGTTTTTCCCCTTTTGGTAGGAGAGTAATTTATCCCTGTGTTTGTGTTTGTGATAGAAAACCTTGTTCAAAACCATAATTTAATGAACGCAGAAAACAATCAGGTAAATCTATCCAAAAAATTTATAGAATTCAGCAGTAAAGCCATCTGAACCAGGCGTTTTATTGTTTTTTAATAATTTTAACACATTGATCAGTTCTTGTTTTGTTATTTTTCCTTCTAATTGCTCACTTTCTGTGTTAGATAATTTGGGAACATTCTCATCCATAAACAATTCATTTAAATCTATTTGAATAAGTTCATAATCTCTACTAGTAAATATGGTTTAATAAAATTTTGCGGTTTCCTTTAAAATTAAATCTTGATCTGTAATAACATTATCATGACCATTGATTATTTTCTTTTTTCCAAGCTAAGGAAATATTTTGAGGGTTTTTCGCCATTTTCTATCCAATTACAATTTGACCGTAAGAGCAAGCCATTCATATGATACTGCCTTATCTCCTCTTCTAACTCTTTGTTTAACTTTTGTAATTTTTCTTCACTTTCATCATCTATGACATTATTCAAAATTTCATGAAGTCTTTTAATTTCTGTTTTAATTTCTAATTCTCTTTTTCCCCTGTTTATTTTTTTGTTAATGCTATAAGGTATTGTCATTGACCGAATTTTCAAAAGAATCATTTAAAAAACAGTTGATCATTAATAGTTAAATGGATGTTTTCATAAGGTATTTTATTTAAATTATCTTTAGAATATGGGTTGACAGCATATTCAGCAGTAGTTTCTTGTATTACTTTTTTCACTCTTTTAACATATTCAAAATCTTTTAACAAGGAGTTATTGAATTTCCAGAACCCCTTACCTTTTTTAAAGTTCAAGATTTGCAGAGTTAAGAGAATTCCAGAGTGATCTGTTCTATATCCATGTAAAATTTCTGTTTTATTTATATAGGATAATAATTCTTGGCTTACTAAGAAAAAGTCCAGTCTTGCCTTTTTCAATGGATTTTTTCTGTTCCAGCTGTATATTTTAGATAGAGGATTATATACACGCCAAGGATCAACTAAGTTTATATCATTTTTTAAAACTGAGAACTTCATCGCGGGTTTTGCGGTTATTTACATTTTTATAATTGAGACTATCTTTTTCTTGATCTATTATTAAATTCCAGTCCCCACAAATAATTGTAAATTCTGAATTTAGGATATTGATAAAAGATTTAAATTCTGAATAAAATTTTGCACAATCTCTATTTGGACCAAGAATGCTAGCTAGAGTTATTGTTTTTTTTTTCTCTATAAGTATTTCTAAAATAATATAATTACCATTTACATCATATTTTGTACTTAAAATCTCAACGTTGTTATGGAATAAAATACATACACCCCTAGAATCTGAGCGTCCTGGACTCATAAGTGTTGTATACCCACAAAGTGTACTTAAAAAGTTTTTATCTTTTTCAGTTAGATGGGTGTCTTTTAAACAGTAAATTGAAAATTCTCTTTTTCTGATATAATTTAGAACATTTCTTTAAGAGAGGTCGCCAAGGCCTCTACAATTCATAGAAAAAATATTTATAGCAATTAGTTTAAAAAGTATATAGATATAATACACATGCATTTAGCTGATCCACACACACACACACACACATACACACACACACACACACACACACACACACACACACACACACACTTACATAACATACATAACAGCAAAAACATGTATAGTACATATTTGATGAACACACGCCTCATGGTGATGAGCAAGAAAAGAGCAGAACATTCACTTACTTTATGTATAAAATATCTGGTTGACAACATGCTCAAAGTATTTACTCCAAGTATATAGACTATGTCTAAGGCAAAAAGCAAATTAGTCTTCTTTAGAAAAAGCAATACTTATAATGCATGATTAGGGATAATGATATGGATAAATGTACACGGCTCATAATTTCAATCTCCATGTTGTGTATGAATAGAATATCTTATGCCCCTCTGGGGTTGAAGCCCAACCATTGTCGACAATTACAATTAGCATAAAATACGGCTGAATTTTTGTTAATACCCGAGGCAATTAAACATCCATAATGTGGCACCTGGGAAACGACACAACTTTAGATTTACATACTTCGAAAAATATAGTATTGCAGATCACCTGTATTAGGAAGTATCCTAACTCTTATAATATATGGTTAGGAAAGCGGTACGGGTTAAACAATTCCGAGAATTCATATTTATCTTAGGTATGCAGTTTAACTACTAGAGTTAATACATTAAGTAAAGTATAAAGTCAATGTAAGCAACATAGGACTTGTTTTATATTCACGATAAATTAATGATATTATTTAAGTTATTATAGTTAATATAGTTAAAGTCTATATGTATAACTTGTCCCGATACATAGAGCCATCCGGAAATATTAACTTATCTTTCACTACTTTGGTGTTTATGTTTTGCTCTCTATATGCACTACTAATTTCATACAGCTTCTCAAAGATTTCCTGAGGAGATTGTGGTGTTATTCTAAACGGAATATTTACATTCTGGGTTCTCTGTGCTTTCTTTGCTTTTAATATCTCATCCTTTGCATCTCTATCTACGAGTTTAGCTGCTATTGCCCTTGGTTTCCCGTTTGGATTTGGTTTTGGACTATTCCTATGTGCTCTGACAAAATCGATCTCTATACCTCGTCTCTCTTTTATTTCCCCCTTTAAATTTATAGCAAGGTTCTCCTGCTCAGACTCTTAAAACATTATGCACTAAAATATTATCTCTCATAGATCTACTTCTCAAGTCTGTTATTTCATTACTTTCTTCGGTAACTTTCCTATCCAACCTAATTACTAGGGATTTTAAGATTTCAACATCTGTTTTCAAGGCTTTATTGTCTTTGTACAATTGAGTAACGTCTAAGTTATTATCCTCTGCTTGCTGGGCTACATGTTTTAAACTATCTCCTATATCCTCACTACCCCAAAGATCGCTATGTATTCCTGATATTGATTTTTCTAGTCCATCTATTCTACACATACCTTGTCTTATATCTTGTAAATCTATATGTATTAAAGGTATTTGTGCTAGAGCAGTGCTCACCTCGGTAGGTTAAACAAAATGTCCTGAGCTCTGTCCTCTATTCTCACCTGGATGGTCATTTTTCGTCGCTCGTTTTAAACTTTCAAGAGACATATTAAAGCTCAACAATGTAATATCTTGTTACAAATAACTTTGGTACTACGACCTGTATACTTTTTTTAATCAAGATGTCTAACACATGACGAAATATCATCTTTAAGCTACCTTAAAGGTGGCATAAAGATGGCTTAAATATGCTTAATTGCACTGAAATTTTAAGGCATCTTTAGCCATCTTTAAGCCATCTTTTAGCACGGATAAATTATTATTGGTAGAAACGAATATTTATTGCTTTAATAATTACTTTATTTATTAAGACGTAAAAAAAATATTTGTTTTTTATTTATAAAAAGAATTTTTTTATTTAAAAAATTAAACAGAATGATATTTTTAAAATATTTTATAAGATGTTGTATTTTCTTTCCTGTTTTTTTCAAATGTTTTTTTTCTAAATTTTTTGTATTTAAACAATTTGTTTTTCATTATTTTTTATATTATCTTTTTATTGATTTATATTTATATTTTGTCATCATTCTCTATACTAATTACATCATATATCAATGTGTTACATCTTTCCTATAACACTTGTCCTGAACGGGGCTGGAACTCGCTATCTTTAGATTACCAGGCACTTCATCCTTATCCATTAGGCCACGGGGTAAGATGTATATACAGGGACAAATGATTTATATAAACCTTAGGAAATATGATCATGTGACAATTTCTTAAAAACCTTAAATTTTGAATACAAAATATGCAAGTTTGTGTAACTTTACTCCATTTTATAAATTATTGTAATTTTTATTACTTTTATAGTATAAATTAATCAATCTTTTACTCAAAAGAAAAATAAATCATTCATATATCAAAGGAAGGCAGGAATGTCAAACCCCATCTGTAATATACTTATTTAACCGACTGGCAAAATCAGTCAATTAGATTGCAAATTCAACAAATAGTTATTTTTAGACATTTATATGCATTTGTAGAATCTTATCTAAGTACACTTCTGTTGTTAATTTTTTTTAATTCATTTTTGATATAGAAAAAAGTTATTGCGACTATTTTGTAAATTGAATTTGTTTATAATTGAAAATTCCAATTTAGTTTTTAATTGAAATGAATAATAATATTGGATGCACAGATACTTTTCAAGACAAATAAAAATATTAAACAAATTAGATTTAAGAAATGACATTGTTTTGGGGGCACTTCATGCTTCGCTCTTCATGTTAAATTTGTACCCGGAACACCCGGTATCATACTAGCATGAAGTGCCCCCAAAACAATGTCATTTCTTATATTTACAATTTATTTCTTACATCTAATCTGCTATGTGGACTTAAAACTTTTACTATATTTCATTTTTGCTAATTTACTACCTCCGTTTGTTTAAGTGCATCGCGGAACCCGTCTATTGCATCTTCACAAAGAATGACGTCATTGATAATTGGGATGACGTCATTGATAATTGGAATGACGTCATTGATAAGTGGGATGACAGGTGACCCCGCCTTCTTCCATTGATGAAAACATAACTAATCCGTTAAATAGAATACAGTTGTTTTAATTAATAACAGAATTAAACGATTAAATTTTGAAAACATTTAACCGTTACATTTGCATATTTAAATTTAAAGTACAGTTTGAAAAAGAAGAATTAGAAAAAAACACCAGAAGTGTTGGAACTTACTTGTCATGTAAGGGTATGTGACGTATTGACGTATTGTGATTAAGTGGTACTGTTGGATCAGTTCAAAAAGGTCAGACATACGTTTTCATAGCCGTATGAAGCAAATTTTCGATAACGTTGAGAAATAGCTTTCATATTGTAAATATATAAATATATTGAATAACCAATCTCTAATAAGGAAAAAAAGAACGAATGAAACAAAATAGACTCGATGATTTATGAGAGCACAGATTGTGAATGAATAAGGGATAGCTTTTACGTAGAGAGAGAGAGAGAGAGAGAGAGAGAAAGAGAGAGAGAGAGAGAGAGAGAGAGAGAGAGAGAGAGAGAGAAAGAGAGGCTTATGCCCTCTCAGATTATTTGTTTCTACGCTTCTCTCGTGGGATTATTACCTGGATTGAAGAAACTGAAATGCCCATGGAAAACTACCGACATAATATAAGCTTTGTGATATTTTATTTACAAAATTCATAAATTTATAATATAACAACGATGCAATGGGATTAAAATCTTGTGCAGACAGAAAAAAACCTTGCCGTAGAGAGAGAGAGAGAGAGAGAGAGAGAGAGAGAGAGAGAGAGAGAGAGAGAGAGAGAGAGAGATCTGTATACTGGGATATCGAAATATAAAGATATAAAGGAACAGCAGTAAATAATATTTATAAATAGCTTATTATCATATATTGATATTTGTGTAAAATGTGTCCTCGATTGTTAAATATTAACTTTAAGTAATAATTACTTGAAGTATTTTATTTTCGAAAGAAACTGCAGATTTATAAAAAGTTTAAGAATCAATCATCCATGAATAATACACTTAAAGTTAATTCATCAAACAAATCAATTATTTTCGACCTTTACAAGGTACACTACACCTATCATCTTCAGTCCTATATGTTAATTAATTAATACTTTAGCACTTCTGGCACAGAATCACAAATACTTTGGCTAGATAAATAACGTTTGATCATTCATTCATTCATCTATCCATCTATCATTTTATTATTTATGTCATTATATATTTTTTCAACCATCCATTCAATTGATTTATTTATCAATACATCCATTCATCCATCCATTCATCCATCCATCCATCCATCCATCCATCCATCAATCGTTATCTGGTTATGTATTTATTTAATCGCTTATCCATTCTTTATTTATTTTAATAAATTATTAATTTACTAAATCCAACGATATGTTGTTGCTTAATTCATCTTTTCATTCATTTTATTTCTTTATGTATTTATTTATTTATTTTTTATTTATCTATTTGGTTATTTATTTATTTATTTATTCATTTAACCAACTATCTATTCCTTTCTTTCCTTCCTTCTCTCCTTTTTTCTTTATTTTCTTTCACTGCTTTATTGATTTATCCATCCATCTATCAATTCACCGACTATCATTTATTTATTTATTTTTTTTATTTTTTTTTACTTATTTATTTATCCATCCATTCATGCATTGAACCATCCATCCATACGTTATATATTTATTTAACAATTTATTCGTCTTTTATTTATTTAATTATGATATTTATTTATATATTTATTCATTCAACCATCCATTCTTTTCTTCTCTCCATTTCTGCTCTATTTCTTTATTTTTTATTAATTCATCCATCCCCATCCATCCATTCAACTATCCATCCTTTATTTATTTATTTTTTTATTTATTTATTTATTTATCTGTCCATTAATCCATCCATGCATGCATTCTTTATTAATTTATTTATTTATTTATTTATTTATTTTTATTTATTAAACCACTCACCCATTCTTTTCTTTTTCCTTCTTTTTTCTTTCTTTCTATATTGATTTATCTATCCATCCATACATCCATTTGTTTAAGTATCCATCATTTATTTATTTATTTATTTATTTATTTATTTATTTATTTATTTATTTATTTATTAATTATTTTTAAATTGAATTATTTATTATTGAATTCGTTTTTTTAATTTCAATTTATTTCTTATTATTTATTGACTTCAATAAATGTATAAGATGTTTCCGAGTACAATTAAATTTTGCCGACTCAAACCAATCACTTGTAAACTAATTACTTGAAAATCAAACCAGATTCATTTTATTTTCCGTGACTTGTATAATCTGTTACATAGTAACTGCATAAATACTACTTGCACAGAACTAGATAACACCTTGGTTATCAAAACATGCTACACTGTACTTACCTGTATTGTGCCATGTTTAAATATATGTCAGTGTTTGATTTTGATTCCAAATCTGATTTTTTAATTAATTAATTAATTAATATAAAAGAAACATACAAATAATTAATTGATTTATTTATTTTTTTTTATTTATTTATTTATTTATTTGTTTCTTCTTTTATTTCAAATTTATTTTTATCGTTTATTTATTTATATTTAACATTTTTAAAATGTAGTCTGCAATTAACTTCAGATTTCTGTTTTAAAAAAAAACCATTAAATGATTCATTGATTTATTTTTTAATATCAGTTAATACAATCTTTAAGCCATTTTTAAGCCAAATAGTGTAAAGGAGCTTAAGATTTCAGTGGCATTAAGCCGTCTTTAAGCCAGGCTTAAAGATGACAGTGCCTTAAAGCCATCTTTGTCATCTTTAAGTCATCTTTAAGCATCTTTAAGCGCATCTTTAAGCATCTTTAAGCTCGGCTTAAAGGTGCTTAAAGACGCGATTCTGTCTTGTGTAAAATCCAGTAATTTGAAGAAAAAATTTATTCTGCTCTGCACTATGCGTCCACTACGTAGCCATTCGTCACTTGATTTTATAATGTATGACCTTGAACCATATAGTAAAATAATCGTCATGTCAATACCTAACATATTTTCAACATATACATGTTGTGAGCTTTCCTCTCATGTGAGCTAAAAAGTGTATACTATGCAATAAAATCTTGTATACGCACAAAAATATGTCCAGCGACATAAACAATTTTTTGAGGCATTTGAATTTTTGGAAAGGTTATAAAGACGAAGCATTATTTACAAGTGAAGCACCGTCAATACCTATAATGTAAGCAAAAATAATAAGAGGGGGTTAAATGATATCAGAAATGTCAATTATTGATGATAGTCAAGATCATTTACTTAGGTAATTTAACACGCAATTATAACAAGAGATGTCAGTAGACCAGCAAAAAAGCCCGCAAGCACAAACTGTGCCACTAGTAGCACGCAAAAAATATTGAACACAAGATACCATAACTAGATACAAAGCCATAGCTCGAATTCTGCTAAAATTGACATTCGACATAAAGTAAAGTTATAAAGAAGCAGACAAGAGAACAACAACATTCTTTGCAAAGCTAGGCAATCTATCTAGTGACAGATATTTTTATCGAGATAATTGACTAGTCGGAAAGTTATCAGAACGCAGTTTAATTCACCAAAAGAAAGGTGTATAGTCTTCAATATAATAAAACTTTTGTACATACGACAATCTATCCAGCAACTTGATTGTTTCATATAAAAAAATTGACAAGTAAAAAAAGGGTTTTAAGATGGACATTAATTCATATTAAGAAAAGAAGATATTTTGTTAAATAACTGCAGACGTAAGGCCTGCTGTAGGAGTAGAAACTATTAAATAAAGCATTTGCTTAATGCTGAATATGTTTTTTTATAAAGCAAACTAAAAAACTCTTTTCCAGCAAGGGTCTGTAAGTCTAAAACCCACAAAGACTGTATACTTTGGATTTGATGACTAAAACTTAAATAACACTTGGTTTTCTTAAATTTCTTAAATTGAAATGTTTGTGTTTTTTAATAACATTAAACATCCTTAATATAGTCTATACGTACTTTCAACATCATTGTCCATTTCCCTTTTCTTTCTTCGCACAGCATACAAAAAATTCTTCACACAGCATACTCCTTCAGAAAATGTAAATGTAAATGTAACCCAATAGCTAAATAAATTTTAATTTTTTAGTTTATTATTAGTTGATTCTGTTGCATTCAAAATGTCAAAACTATTTATAATCTTAGTCTCACCGTATAAAATACGTTACTTTTTATCGTTTTAACTGTAAATGTAATAGTTTCCAAGATATTTTATACAGAATTAGTAAAACGTATAGAAAACAAAATGTTTTTCAATTCCCAATTTCTTTATTAATATAATATCAACCTTCCTTTCCCTTGCTCTTAAACACTGTAAAATGGTATATAGTCCCTCCTTTTACGTGATTGTGGTCTTTTAAAAGCCCTTGATTTAAAATCATTAACAAAAATTTCAAAATTAATACAATTAATTATTACCTGTTTTTAATGCTCGTTTTGTAAAAATACACCAACAAATTAAACAGCAGATTGTGTATGAAACCGCAAGTAAAATAATCCGGATGGTAACTTCCAATGTTTCTGTTATGCATGCTGAAAATACAGATTAATATATTTTTTCAGATCTAAGATAATTAATTTATATTTATTACTGCATAAAATTTAATATTGTTTTTTTTTTTCCATTAAAGAAACTCTACTGTCCAAAAGTTAGTTTTATAAAGTTATGTCATTGCATATTCATTATGTTATAATCAAATTTCCAAATCTTGTTATATCATTCTGCAATACAAAATTAACTTGAACTCACTCCAGTATACTAAAAAACTATAGCAACACTGAACGTGAATGGCGTGATGCATGACTCTTTCCATTTCATTGGCTGAAATTGTTTGTTAATGATATTTCCGAAGCGAAGAAAATTCTATTTTAATTATAAGAAATCAAGCAAAATGAAACCAAGCATTGTTTTTCGTTTCAGTTTAAGAGTTTAAAATAAATTTTAAGGAATTACTTGTGTTTTTTACTTGTTTATTGATTCATAACATTAAAAACGGTGCGCACACTTTTTCATAATTCGCTACTCATGAAAAACACGAAAATACGAGTTATTCCTTGAATAACTTTACAGATATTTGTGTATCAAATGAAAATAAAGATTATAGTATATCCAAATGTACCCATAAAATGAAACGACAAATGTCAATAATTGGAATGAGAAGGGAATATGTACCTAAATATGTATCTTGAAACAATCATCAAATAAAGTATATGATAAACAGTTTAGCAGGAAATACACAAGTTGACTCCTTTTATTACTAAATTTCAGCTTTGGGACATCTGGTGTGAATGCCCTCATTAAAAAGCAACATTTATCCGTTTAAAGGTAACTTGAGATAAAATGTGTATCACATGAGATAAGAGTAAAGACGACTCGATAAATAATTAAATCACGCGTTCTCTATCCTGACAAAATGAACATCAAAAATTTAAAAAGAAATAAGAAAGGTTTCTTTTAATTATCTAGAAACATTATAGCTTAATGATAGATGCTTATCAACTTAAATACTTACCGCCTTGGCATGAACTAATGACTACCACTAATATTAACAGATCCAAAATGCTTTTGATAATAATCATACAACTCCACTGTTTTATAAACGCCAAACAACCTGAAACATTTAAATAAAGATTTGAAGTGTTAGTTTCAATGTTTAACTAATATAGAAATAGTGAGTACTATATCACAAAAAACAACCATATTAGGACAATAAGATATGGTAATTATAGAACAATTCCAGAGTCATAAAGGGATATACGAAAAATTTACATCAGGTTTGTTTAAATGCACTGCCGAGTAAAAATAGAAATTGTGATGACCGAATAATCTAGAATGATAACTTTCAGACATCAATGTCTGTAGTCACATATTCCCAATGTAGAATAAAAACTGTCAGTTCTCCGGCCATCGGTTGTGGGGGTTTTGTAGTATTCCAATAGAGAAAATCTGAAAAACCAAACAACTTTAACCTTGGAAAAACACTCTTTCTATTTATTTACATTACACTTAAATCTATAATAGACAATGTATAGGAACTTTCTGAAACTCTTGTAAGGAAAAGAAAACCAAGACAATATTATAAATAACAAATCTTAAACAGCCAACATAGCGACATCCCACATCAATTTTGCCAAAAAACAAGGCAATGAAAAATGTTATGGAAAAACCTGTCGTCTAAAAGTTTTGAAATTTATTTAAAACTAAAGTATGTTCCCTCCTGCAAAACATTCCTTAGCTGGATTTGGATTCACATATTTTTGGAACTTTAGATCCATTATTTGTAACTGTTTGGCGTAGGTTTTTTAATGTATCAACCTTTTTGGCCCCTAGTGTCACTGATGAGGAATGATTTTCCGAAATGTGCAAATCTGGCACATCAAAATTTAGCAGGTATTTGTTATATATTTACTTCCCCTGAGCGGGTACCGCTGCTGGTGGAGTAAATCTCCCCGAGGGTATCCTTAACTCAGGAGGCAGTACTTTGTGCTGTCAGAAAATATACCATTTAGCAAAATTTTCAGTCGTCTAAATTTTTGAAATTTATTTAAAACTAAGGTATGTTCCCTCCTGCAAAACATTCCTTAGCTGGATTTGGATTCACATATTTTTGGAACTTTAGATTCATTAATTTGTAACTGTTTGGCGTATGTTTTTTAATCTATCAACCTTTTCGGCCCCTAGTGTCACTGATGAGGAATGATTTTCCGAAATGTGCACATCTGGCATATCAAAATTTAGCAGATATTTGTTATATATATATAAAATAGTCCTACATTCCATATACCAAATTTGAACTATATTGATCAACAAATAAATATAACATGTCCAGTTTTCTGTTTTTTTTATTTATAGTAACAACGGCCATCTTAGATTTAGAATCGTGCCAAAAATCACAAACTTTTATCTACTCTTCCTAGGGACCTTCCACACAAAATTTTGTTTCATCACGTGTTTCAGAGAAGAAGATTTTCAAAGAATCGGCTATTTTGAGTTGCTAATTTGCATATTGCGCCAATAACATGCCAATGAATAAAGTTACAGAAAAAAACCGTTAAATATATTAAATGGCCAGAGTTCTACATTCCATATACCAAATTGATCAACAAAAAATATGTAATGGTCATTTTCCTGTTTTTTTTAATTTATAGTAACAGCGGTCATCTTGGATTTAGGATCTGGCCGAAAATCACAAACTTTAATCTACTCCATCTAAGGACCTTCCACACCACATTTGATTTCATTTGGTCATGTGGTTTCAGAGAAGTAGATTGAAGTGTATTCACGCACGCTCGCACAGACGCTTCGCCATGCCAAAAGTTCAGCTGGTTATAGCCTGTTGAGCTTTAAAAATCATATTTTATTCCTTAAGCGACATAAAGCATTGAAATTGGTTATTGGGGCAATTGTAATGCTTTGCTTGTTTTCCGCGAGCTAGCATCTTAACATCTCATTGCACGCAAGTACACGACAGGCTATAGGATTGCATACCCATGCATATACATACTTTTTTAAAATTCTGTGAATTTTTAAATAGACAAATCATTGTTGATGTTAATTTTAACAAAAAAGCCACAACAAAATTTCAATGGCTACTCATTTTAGCCTGGAGTGGACATTAGTGGCACAGTGTTCAAAAGCGTTCATTTGGTCCATGCAGACATTTAAAGTCTAAATGAAAGTAGATCCTTGGGTTGAAATTGTCACTTTGCTTCAAAAAGATCCGCGATTGCACTAGGCACCTCTGTTTATTTAAGAATGGTTATTTTGATAATGATTAAGTAAATGAATAAGATTTTAAAGAATTCTGAGATTAATGTGTTCAATTTAAATATCAAATACATGTATATCAAATTAAAAATAAATAAACTATTGGGTTAAAAAAAAGTTTTTTTTTCAATGACACAGGGCTTTACTATGTTGTTACTATATAACCTTACCAGCAGTTTTTCTTCTAAAATATATAACCGCATCACTGATGACAATCAAAACAAAAGAAATTGGAAAGGTTATTGCGATACAGATAGAAATACTGCAATCTTAAAATAAATATAGAAATTCTAAACCAAAGAGACCTGATAAAAGTAAAAAGAAATAAATTACGACACAAAATAAATACGACAATGACTGATCTTTTCATATTGCTACTAGTACAAGTTTTACAGTTATATCTTATTTTAATTTTCTTTACACTTCTTACGTATAAAAAAAATTAAATCGGATTTGGTTTTGGTAAAACTAAGATTAAAAGATTTAAAGATACTTTTAGGTTATGACATTTCTAAGAAAAGAATACTTGATGAACCAAAAGAAATGTTACTGTTTTCCTAATAATTTTATCATTGTGCATTTCATTCCATTTTAATCCATCATATTTCATCATCTATTTCTTTTGTTGATTTCCCTGGCAGTCGGAAATTAGAAGTGTCATTATAAGATCATGTCTATCGTAAAATATTTATATAAGTTGTCTCAAATATTTTTTGTTCTCAAGTAAAATCATATTGCTTATTTATGTACACTTAGTTTACAAAATTCTTAGTCATTAAATTAATTAAAAAGGGACCAAAAATAAGTATTGCTTGGAAAAAACAAAATGTCTTCAAATTGTTTGTAATCAAATGATTAAACAGTTTTAAAGTCTTTTTTTCTTAAATTCCAAATTTGGTTTAAAAAGCATAACATTTTAGTTACATGTATAATATTTAATATTGATTATAAGTAGAAATAAGAAGAGAAATGGCAATTGTATTTATAATTATATAAGTAAGTCCTTCCAAATTTTTTAACTTCTCGACATTTTTCCACTGTTGATTGTTTTATACTCAATGGCTCCATTATGCATGTATTTTTTTCTAGTTTGATATTTAAATCAATTGCTAGTATTGCAACGTAATATAATTTAGTTGTTTAAAATCATAATAACCTTTTTTATCTTATCTTATCTCTATACTGAACATTAAACATGATTGAATTTAAGTCGAACATTTCAAAAATGCGTTTAAGATTTTTATTTGGTTTGACACTCACCTTTAAAATATACCTCTAATGGTGAACTTTCAATCACTGTTGTTGAATAGCCTTCTATACCGCATGTACACGTCAGTTGTCCCTCACCTTTAAAATGACCATTCTGATTTTGTTTGATATCACCTGTGTAATTTTTAAATGTTGTATTTTTGATGCCAATCTCGTGTTGGTCACAATCTGATGGAACATTTTTTATATGTTCGGCTTGTGAAGTCTGTAATAAGAAATATTTTTGCTTAATGGGAACGGTATTAAGGAAATTTTACAAACACTAGTTCCATAGTTAAAAAACATAAGCAAAAAAGTTGAAATTAATGAATCTAACGTTCCAAAATTATTTAAATCCAAATCCAGCTAAGGAATGCTTTGCATGAGGGAACAAACCTTAGTTTTAGATAAATTTCAAAATTTAAAACAGCTGAACATTTTGCTGAATGATACATTTTCGATATGATAATATTACCTATAAATACACACAGAATGCCTCCTACCGCGTACATATTATTAAGTGATTTAGGCAAACTCAAGTACGTTACTTATTCAACATTCATTTACTTATTCAACATTGAATAAGTAACTTACCTGAGATCGAATATGATACTCAAGTAAGTTACTTATTCAACATTCAACACATCTTGATTATTAAATACAAAGTAGATATATAGCCAAAACGGCTCCGTGTACATAAATGATTGTTGTCATTTTGATGTCATTACCGACCTAAATTACCACCCAAGATATAACTGAGATTGAAGAGGGATTATTAGCGTATAAGTCGGTACATTCCTGATATACATTTTGTTTATTCTAATACGTAAATAGACGAATATCGACTTTTTAGCCTTAGTTATCATGTTCAATATTATTCCAGTCAATTTATGAAAAAATAGGGTAAAACCTCAAAGTAATTGCAACAGAAAATATTTTTATGCGATTGTTTTTAGGAATTGTATTTTTATTCAACATAAAAAATATACCAATTTCAATCCAGTTGAATTTGTTCTTGTTTTTTTTTTTTTTTTTTTTTTTTTTTTTTTTTTTTTTCATTGAAGTTACCAATAGCATTTTCTATAGAAAGGGAGATAAACCTGTATTGTGATCCTAAATTTTAAACAGAAATGTTAAAATACTTCAAGTTTTCTCTGATATTTTATGAAGAACAACCTAGAAATAAGATGGAAATTTATACATAGACTTAAAATAGATAATTTAAGACAATTTAGAATGTAATATGTAAATGTAAAAGAATGAAATAATTTTGATAAAAGAATTTATGCAAAACGCTGATTAAGGGAATGTTGATGTGATGGAAAAAAAATTTATTCACCTCAAATATGTTTTTTACACACAAAATTGATAAAATAAGTATATCTCAGGTTAAAAAAATAACTTTCCTAAACTTCTACTTCATTACTTTGAGTATTCTGTTTTTGATTCCTCATCACTATAGAAACATTGGATTGTGAAAGACTTAAATAAAATGAAAGTGAATGAAAATGGTCCAACGATTTCACTTTAAATGAAATCAGGAATGTTAAATATGCATATGGAATCAATTATGGTTGATTAATTCCAGGGTCTTTGCTTTACGTTTTGTTAAAATAGCAAAAAAATATGATAATTGGAATCAAACTCAATCTGTTCTCCCTTGTCTATAGAAATCCCCATCAGAAATAAATCTTCTCAAAAACTTGTTTCCTCTTGTCAGACTATGGTAAACTTTTTACTATAAAACATTCACTTGAGAGCATATTAATAACAAAATTTGTTCTGTTGCAATTAGTTTAAGGTCAAACTGTAGATTGACTAGACTAAATAGCAAGGTAAAAACAGGACTACTGGGATAACCAGAGAGTCATTGCGCGAAACTTGTCCTTGTCTTACAGACATTGAAAGAAATTCTGTGTACAAAATTGTTTCACGCCACTTCGATGTCATAGCCAACCTTCTTTATCATGTTCAATAACATCATGATTGAAAGAGTACTACTAGAGTAACTATAGAAACTTAAAGTAACCATAAAGCAAAATTTGTCCCTGTACTATACTACCGACATGAACGAATGTTCAGTCCCGCTATAGGCATTGACAAAGGCTACATGTACAAAATATAAAAGGATTGAACATTCGCTCATACAGGTATGTATTATATTATATGGACAAAATATGCTTAATGACTCTATGGTTACCCTAGTAGTCCTTTTTCAATCATGATGATATTGAACATGATAATGAAGGTTGGCACAGGCAAAAAAGCATCAAACAATTTTGTACATGCAACTTCTTTCAATGCCTATAAGAGAATGGAACATTCGCCATACAAATTTGTATTATATTACATGGATAAATTATGCATAATGACTTACTCTATGGTTATCCTAGTGGTTCTCTTTCAATCATGATAATATTGAGCATAATAATAAAGGTTGGCAGTTTCAACAAAATGGTATCAAACAATTTTGTACACGCAACTTCTTTCATTGCCTATGATGGCAAAAACCATTTGTCACACATGTATGTATTATATTATATGGACACAATATGCTTTATGATTTTATGGTTCCAATAGTCATCCTTTTTCAATCATAATGATATTTAACATGATAATGAAGGTTGGCACTGGCAACATGTGCATTCAACTTCTGTTTATGCCTTTAAGAGAATGGAACATTCGTTCATACATGTTTGTATAATATTATATGGATAAATTATGCATAATGACTCTATGGTTACAATATTGGTCCTCTTTCAATAATGATGATATTGGATATAATAACGAAGGATGATAGTGGCAACAAAATGCCGTCAGACAATTTTGAAAACGCAACGTCCGTCAATGTCTATAACAGCAGCGAACATTCGTTCAAACATGTTTGTATATATAACACAAATACCAGTTGAATTTTGATGTGCCAGATGTGCACATATCGGAAATTCATTCCTCATCAGTGACACTAAGACCGAAAAGTTTGATAATAAAAAAAACATAAGCCAAACAGTTGAAAATAAATGAATCTAAAGTTCCAACATTATATAAATTCAAATCTAGCTAAGGAATGCTTTGCATGAGGGAACAAACCTTAGTTTTAAACAAATTTTACAATTTAAGGCAGCTGAAAATTTTGCTAAATGATACGTTATCTGACAGCACAAAGTACTGTCTACTGAGTATTGGATACCCTCGGGGAGTTTTACTCCACCAGCAGCGGTACCCGCTCAGGGGTAGTAAATATATAACACAAATACCAGTTGAATTTTGATGTGCCAGATGTGCACATTTAGGAAATTGATTCTACATCAGTGTCACTAAGACCGAAAAGTTTGATAATAAATAAACATAAGCCAAACAGTTGAAAATTAATGAATCTAAAGTTCCAAAATTATATAAATCCAAATCCAGCTAAGGAATGCTTTGCATGAGGGAACAAACCTTAGTTTTAAACAAATTTTACAATTTAAGGCAGCTGAAAATTTTGCTAAATGATACGTTATCTGACAGCACAAAGTACTGTCTACTGAGTTATGGATACCCTCGGGGAGTTTTTACTCCACCAGCAGCGGTACCCGCTCAGGGGTAGTAAATATATAACACAAATACCAGTTGAATTTTGATGTGCCAGATGTGCACATTTCGGAAATTCATTCTTCATCAGTGACACTAAGACCGAAAAGTTTGATAATAAAAAAACATAAGCCAAACAGTTGAAAATAAATGAATCTAAAGTTCCAAAATTATATAAATCCAAATCCAGCTAAGGAATGCTTTGCATGAGGGAACAAACCTTAGTTTTAAACAAATTTTACAATTTAAGGCAGCTGAAAATTTTGCTAAATGATACGTTTTCTGACAGCACAAAGGTACTGTCTTCTGAGTTGTGGATACCCTCGGGGAGTTCTACTCCACAAGCAGCGGTACCCGCTCAGGGGTAGTAAATATATAACATAAAAACACCAGTTGAATTTTGATGTGCCAGATGTTCACATTTCGGAAATTCATTCCTCATCAGTGACACTAAGGACCGAATAGTTTGATAATAAAAAACATAAGCCAAACAGTTGAAAAATAAAGGAATCTAAAGTTCCAAATTATATAATCCAAATCCAGCTAAGGAATGCTTTGCATGAGGGAACAAACCTTAGTTTTAAACAAATTTTACAATTTAAGGCAAAATATTATATGGACAAAATATGCTTAATGCATCTATGGTTACCCTATTAGTCCTTTTTAAATCATGATGCTTTTGAATATGATAACTATGGTTGGCACTGGCCAAAAAATGGCGTCAAACAATTTTGTACCTGCAAATTCTGTCAATCCCAATTAAAGAAACGGACATTAGTTTATAATGTCCCTTTAACATTATAGAAATTTATATATAACAGACTTAGACTCTGGTTACCCCAGTAATCCTCTTTCAATCCTGATGATAGTACATGATAACGAACGATGATAGTGGCAACAAAATGGCATCAGACAATTTTGAACACGCAACATCCGTCAATGCCTATAACAGCAACAAGCATTTGTTCATACATGTTTGTATCATATTATATGGACAAAAAAGGGTTAATGCATCTATGGTTACCCTAGTAGTCATCTTTAAACTATGATGATATTGAACATGGTAACGAAGGTTGGCACTGGCAACAAAATGGCGTCAAACAATTTTGCACATGCAAACTCTGTCAATACCAATAAACGAAATAAATATTCGTTTATAATGTCCTTTTAACATTAAAGAAATATACATATAACAGACTTAGACTCTGGTTACCCCAGTAATCATCTTTCAATCCTGATGATATTGAACATGATAACGAAGGTGGCACATGCAACAAAAATGGTATCAAACAAATTGTATCAAACAAACTAGTGTATCACTGTTAAATCGTTTCAGGTTTAAAAAATCATTTGGAATTATTTTTATAATTATTTAGTATAATGCTAGTCGGTCGGAACGAGCTTGGCGTTATTGAGCTAATTTTTGTAGAATCTAACGATAGCATACAGCCTTAAATGTAGCAAGTCGTCGCTCTAAGGAATTTTGAGTATGGTCGTTTTTACAAATAGTTAACCATTTATTTTTGAAATCATTGGCTCTTAACTCCATGACATTGAAACATGTACTAAAATGCATACAAAAAATATATAAACATAGTTCAAGACCTTTTAAGCCTAAATGAAAGCAAAATCCCTAGATTTTTAATTTGGCTCGAATTTACGGGTAGCTTCAAAGGTTGAACAAAATTATCTCGGGAAAATATAATTGCTTAAATGCCAAGTGATATACATATAAGTTAACACTTCATGGTATCGGCGCACTTATAAATACTAAAAGAGCCCTTCTCTGTATGCACGTTTTCTGTCTTTTTACCCTCATTTCTATCGAAATAAAATTATCATGTTTGAAATTAAAAGATTTATTATTACTTATATATTGATTAATTACATACGATTTTAAAGAAACATTGAAAACATTTTGAAATGGCCTGAATTACACTTCATTACTATCGCTTACTAACATTTCTTAGCTGGATTTGGCTTCATATAGTTTTAAAAATAGATTTATTAATTTCCAAACATTTGGCTTTTTGCCCCTACTCACTGATGAAGAATGAATTTCCGAAATTCCCACATATGACACATACAGAGAATTTATAGGTGTTGAACTCAGTTTTTACAGACATATAGCAATTTTTACAATATAATTATAAAATTAAAATCTAAGTTATAAGAATAACTAAATATTCGCGATCGTATGATTATTGTTAGTACATTTTTGCGCTCAAAACTTAATATGACATTCCAAAGTATCGTAGGCGATCTTATTTGACTACACAATATATTATTTATATGTATTGTTAATATGAACATGAATATTAATTTTGAGTTGAGTTTAATTATAGTGTTTAACGACCCAGTCAGGAAAATTTCACTTATATCGAGACGTCGCCAGCTTTAGACGAAGGTGCATACATTCTGTTGCGCTGAAGGTATTATACAGCAGGGTTCTCATCGTGCCAAGTTTAATTAAGTATTTTGACCCGGTGTTAATTTTTCAACGTTCAATATTGAACCGGGGTACTTTTTCAAGGTTGAAAATTGAGACAAAAATTCGTGAAATTTATACCCGGGGTCATTTTTCAACAGGCTGATATTTTTTCCTGAACAAACTATGATCTCATTTCGTTGAAAATTGACCCTGATGAATATTGACCCTCCCCACAAACTACAGAGTTTTATCTGTCTATGATCTTGGACGTTGTTAAACATCATATATTATAAGTTTTAATCCAGAAAAAACTAGACAGAAATCAGTAAATCATAACATAGTTCACTATGTATCCGACAGCAACGGCTATTATGATACTTAACGATCGGCATGTGTCATAACTTGTTAGATTTTATCTCGACTTATCAAATGTTTAGTCCTTTGTCAGATTTTAAGTTCACCTGACATAATGTCGACTTGACAATGAGTTTGTTGACTTGTTAGATGATTGTGACGACTTGTTAGAAATGGATGTCAACTTTTCAGATCTTTTATGTCAATGTAGATTTGCAAAGCAAAATATTGACAACTCGATGACACAAACACATGATCTCATTTTAAACTTTAAACATGTCAAAAAAGGACAACACAAAGAATTAATTAAAAAAGTTACCTCTATAAAACGTCATGCATTATTACGCGAAAGTTACGCGTTATTTCGGGAAAGTTACGCGTTCATTCACGAAAGTTACGTGTTACTACCTGAGATGTTATGCGTTATTATGCGAGAAATTACGCATTATACGCGACTTTTTGCAAACTCAGTCCATTAGGTTTTCTTGCAACTGTATGCATTTTGTTATTATTTTGTAATTACAATTGTCTCTTGTTTGTCAATATTTGTTTCGGGTATATCACATTTTTACATTGGGTTCTATTTTCTCTAAATATTTATACTTTTTTGCGCCTTTTACTGGTAATTGTTTATCTCAAAATTATAAAGTTATTGTTTGATAAGTGGTTGATAAAACCAATTGCAATTGAACCTAACCATCTCAAAGTGGATATCGATCCTTTTCAAAAAATGTTTAATTTTAATTTTTATGAACTTTAGATGCATTTTAATTGTGCAGAGGAATATTGTATAATACAAGAAGGACAATGTTCAAATATCCATTTACCGAGTTCTCTTCCTGTACTTTAACATAAAATGTTTAACTACACATTCATTAATTCTGTAGCATGCACGCGCAAGCCTATGTTGTGTCGTTTATGTATTGTTCCCGGGTACTTAAGTGTTGTCTTGTATTAGAATTTTACAATTGCTGCTTGTATTCAACTCCACCACTTTTCAGTCTTCATTTCTCCGTCGTTATTTTGAAATATCCAATAATCATCTTTAGAATGCACGTTAGATACCTTTTGTTATGTAACTACTGTCGATGGATCACCAATTAAAAGATTGAGTTGAAAAAAGCTAGTTGTTATTTTTTAGTTATTTCAGGGTGTATAAATAATACAACAACAATATACCCGACAAGATAGGAAATACACTTAATACGGCAAATTTAAAATGATAGGCATGAAATCTAACATGATCATACAGTACAGTCAAAATATTATTGCACATGTACAATATATATACAAAGTCTCATACTTTTTGGTTTTAAGCAATGAGAGGAGCTATTTACACAAAGCAAGTACTCTAGGTTCGGACAAGTAGACAGACAGAATGACAGACAGACAGATTGACTGAAACCTATATCATTAACCCCTACCCCCAATACAAACCACAAAAAAACCCCTACAACTACCAAAAAAAACAAAAAAGAAACATCAATTCAATTTTATTATCTGTTCTAACCTGTTGAATTTAGACTTGGTCCTGCTGATCAAAATTCCATGATCCGGTTTAGATTTCAACTGAGTAGGGTCGTAATTCAACACAGCTTGGGCGGGTATCTCGAAGCCCTCGTAACTCATACATTTAAGTACATGATACGTATATCTTAAGTATACATTACGATAAATGTACACGGGTATCTTGAAGCGTACTTAAACGTCTATAAAAAAGTGTTACGAAGACACGAAGAAAATGGAAACTTGTGGAAGGGAGGCAACATTCTTCAAACAAAATGAGCACCCAACTAACTGAGCTAACACGTGGGTACACATGTATATAATATAAACGTGCGTTTCATAAAAAATGTGATTATTGAAATACAATTATACAATTGATGACATAGTGTGTGTGTGTGTGTGTGTGTGTGTGTGTGTGTGTGTGTGTGTGTGTGTGCGTGTGTTTGTGGGTGCGTACGGTTGTGTCATATAAAGCGTTGGAAGGCATGGATATATAGCATTATTAAACGATGGTATAGCGATTTCCTGTGGTTTGACTCACCCGTGTATATAAACACTGTCATTAGATATTGAACGACCTAAACCTATTGGCATAACTGCATACATAGGTACGTATGCACAATATTTTTTAATGTGTTTGAATGATATAATTTTTTATTGTGTAATTTGTACAATAATTTTATTATGTAACCATTATAAAATTGAAATTTAACTATCCTCTAGCGTTGTGAGTCATTTTTAACAGCTGCGCCAAAGGTTAGATGGCGCGGCGCCAATTAGTACAAGTCACTGAATTGAACCAGAAATAACAACAGTAAAAGAACATACTTTACTTACTTTATCCTGGAATCTCCACATCATTGCAAAATTCTCATCCTCCTTAATGCAAGGTGAAAAGCAATGAAAAGAGTTTTCCTCGCGAGTAAGAACACAGCTTGAGGGTGGATCTGAAAAAAAGTTATTGTTTTTTTTTTTCTTTTCATACGAATAAAGTAAAACAAATCACTAATTAAAACATCAACAGGTCCGCTTGACTTAAAAAATTCACAGGTTAGAACAACAACAGGACAGTTGGACTTTACGCTCACTTGATGATATAACACAAAATTTTCTACAGAGGTACAAAGGACAATGGTATTGAAATCATACTCACTTTCCTATGATAATTTTCTTTGAAAAAAAACATTGATTCCTATATCAAATTAGTTGTAATATAAATGCCTGCAATATTATATAAATAACTTTGCAAGACAATTACCCATTTCATTTCTTCTTTGCTATTGAACTTCGACATATTACTTTGAACCTTATATCAAAATCACTGTTGTTTCAATTCCTACAACATTTTGATATACATACCGTTACAACATATTTTTTTTAGAAATTTAACATAGTTCACCATTTTGGTAATCTCATACAGTTATGACATTGACAATTGAACACGTGGCACTGAGCAATATATTTAACTGTCATATCATTATCTACAATATTCTAATATACATGCCTTTACTAAAGATTAAAAATCTTCCAGATACTTAACCATCTCAGTCTTTTTATGCCGTAATGCTTTGACGACCTATCAACCTTTAACTTCAACCATATATCAAAATTAATCTTACCTATAATATTTTATTACACATACCAGTTCATAAAGTGAAAAATTTCCAGTAGCTCAATAAAAACAATATTAAAATTAACATGCTTTTAAAAAATATATTTTTCACCTGATTAGTAATTTTATGCATTTATGAATTGACATTTTAATACGTGACATTGTTCCATATATCTGTCATAATAATATTTTTTATAAACTTGCCTAATTTTTCTGTCTTTCAGATCAATATAATTTTAAATAATATAAATAATATTTATAAAAAATATACATAAATATAACGGTTTAAGGAATTTTCTCTATGTGCCTTGCCATTTCACCATTTAAAGCCCCATGACTTTAATATGTGCAAATTTAAAACTAGCTTTTCTTAAAATGTTCATTATGGAACATCTCTTGTAACATCATAGGAGAAAAAGTTTGACGTCTTCCATCTTCCCTTTCCTAACATGGTCACAATGTCACATAATTCCTTCATTTATGCAAATCTAATATTTATCAATCAATTTTAATCAATCTTGGCCCGGTAGTTTTGGAGATTTATGTAGAAGTTATTGCAAGACCCATGACTGTCGAAGGACGGTTAAAAGTCGCAATAGCTCACCTGAGATTTTAAAAAGACATTAGTAAAATAGGGAATTACCATTTTTGGACATTTTTTCTCTTATTCAAAACAAAAATCATATTCAACCACGAATTGTGTAGTATCATCTTTCTAGAGATACCTAACACACGTATAATGAAGAGACTGCACGCGTAAGATAAAACTATTCCCCTTCCAATATCAACCAGTCATTATAGTAGCTTCATTTGCTATCTTATACCGAAACAGAACTAAAAGAATGTTTGCGTTAAGTGTTTTTCATCACGATTCGTGTACAAGTATATGTAGGATACTACCAAAGAGAAGTAAATAATAACGTAGTATAAATACCAGAGGGAAAAGCTTTGGAAAAATGTAAACAAGTAAATAGGTCGTGTTTAAATAAATTCGATTATCAATGTTTTTAAAAAAATTAACGACTTATCACATTTGTAACTTGATATATTCTTATTATTACCTTTAAAATCGAGAGAGAAAGAGAGACAGAGAGAGAGAGAGAGAGAGAGAGAGAGAGAGAGAGAGAGAGAGAGAGAGGATATCACTTACAAATCATTTTTTGTTCTTCCAGATTGTAGACGAGATATGCTTTGCTACTTATACTGCATTTCCACTTTCCAGCATCTTGACTGTTGAGGAAATTAAGTGACATAAAAATACCACTTTCATTGGTTGAGAACAGATATTTTTTATCCCGGGTCCTATCGGTGGTACAGAAAGTGCTTGTGCAACTAGTCAGGGAACGGTCAGAGTTTTTTGACCATGTCATTTTCCATGTTGTCTGGTTGGATATTAAGCAACTAAACGTTATGTTTTGTCCAACAATGGGTGGAGCATTAGTTGTGAGTGAAAATATGACTTTACCTGTAAATGTGAAATGCATATATTAATTAGTGTGTAACCGAAGTCAAAAGTAGGTTTTAAATGGCGTGTAAAACATGCAAACATATCGTGATACTACATCCTAGAAGGGAAAATAATCATTTACTTTTAAAACCTTGCTCCGGTTTAACAAGCGTTTCTAAACTTAAATATGTCAAATTAAAAATTGGATTGATTTTGTTTATTTTCAATGTCTTCCCAAATTTACGTCAACATTTTAAAGGTCATTCTAAGCATATGATTTCAATGTTTTAGATATTTTTAAACTTTTATTCGTAGTAACGTATTAGATTATCTTAATGTTTTTTTTTTTTTGTGAAACTGGGACTTATGGCCAAGTGTATAAAGAAGACGCAAGATTGTAAGTCGTAAATTGTTTGCGTCAGTGTAACAAATTATGTCGTACTCGGGGTACATGAAAAAACCGTAAATCAGGCGTAAATGCAACTAAAAATAAATTGACCTACTTTAAAAAATCATGATATCCCTGTGTAAATCGTGCATTATCATCATATCGATTAAAGAAATTTTGACAAGAAATAGAGAAAACATTATCTCTAAACAAGGAAAATTCCGCAATTTTGAAAAACGACAGATTAACTCAACCATAAATAGAAAGACTTATTATCATGAGCCAAAAAGGAATTTTCAAATCGGAAACATTTAAACACCGGTGGAAGAGCAAAGTTTACAGAATGGCCATATACTGATATAGTGTTCGACGTTATCGGCGAATCATCCACAGTTTCGGTCGACATATCTACGGGTTAAAAATCTGCACATGACGATTCAAACAATTATGACAGCTTTAATCTAATAAAAGTTAAGAGCATGTTTACCAAAAGGAGAATTATGAAGTTTTGATGGAATCCCTTCATTATTCAGATTGTAAGTCGTTTATGACACAGGAAAAGTCCTTTTTATGGATATTTTAATTATTTCTGTTATTTAAAATCCAAATAATAATTTAATATATTAGAAAAACATGTTTATTATTTGCCTAATATCTGTATAAATATATAACACAAATGTCTATTAAATTAGCAAGAAAAATAATTATCTTATGGTGTTTATCGTGCATTTTGTGTGTCGTATTTCCTTTTTGCTGTGTGCTTCGCTAATCTGTTCTTTTTAGGTACTTTTTTATCTTCCTCATTTAAAGTATATGTTTAACCTAATTTGTTTTCAATTTTCAGTGCAAGTCAGTCAAATTCATATTAACTACTACTAAAGAAAACGATAAACTAGTCAGGGTCCAAAGTTTTATCTCGGCTTTTACTTATGTTCAAAGTTGCATGGAAATCTTCTACTAATTTGATCTTCCAAAGATCTTATTAAAAAATATTAATCACGTTATTCTTTATCGGAAACAAGACAGCGTCAACAAACACAGTAAATAAGCATGATTTCTGACATCGGAAGCAGCGATACGGTAAATAAACACAAAGGTTTCTAATTGTGTCACAATTCAATGGCTAAAATACTACAATTCAATTAAAACATAATGTACCAGAAACATAACAACACAATTGTCAATTTCTGAATTTGCTTCAGCATGCAAATCAAGAATACACAGTATGTATATAGTAAAGAGGTTTATACTACAACTTTTGGAGAAAATTATAACGGTCAAAATTCGGGTAAACTGACATTGTCCAAAAAAATAGTAATGTCCTGTGCTTCATTTGAATTTTTAATGAAATTAGGCAGTCAAAATAAGCACGCGTTTTGCTTTTTATTTGAATGCGTGATTTCATTCAAAAACGCGAATGAATCTAATAAAAGCAAAAAATGTACTATGCACTATTCATCCTATAAAGCTTCGACAAGGTCGGAAAATCTATCTCGGACAATCTATCTGGTGTACTGAAACTGCCCGATGGCTACCTTAACTCATTAGCCAAAACTTTGTGCTGTCAGAAAATGTACTTTGTTACAAAATTTTCAGCCGTTTTCATTTTTGAAATTTATTTAAAACTAAGGTTTGTTTTCTCATTCAAAGCATTCCATAGCTGTATTATGATATAATTTTGGAGCTTTGATTGATAAGTTTCAACTGTTTGGCTCATCTGTTTCAACTATCACCTTTTTAAGCTTCTAGTATCACTGATAAGAAATGATTTTCTCGAAATGTGCACATATTGCACATCAAAAGGAACAGGTATATTTACTACCTCTGAGCGGGCCCTTTGATGGTAAAGTAAACTCCCCAAAGGTATCCTTGACTCAGTAGACAGTACTATATGTGCTGTCAGAAAATGTACCACGTAGAATATTTTTCACCAATCTTAATTTTTTAATTTATTTAAAACTAGGGGTTGTTTTCTCGTGCAAAGCTGGATTTGGATCCATATGAGATTGGAACTCTCGATTCATTCATTTTCAATATTGACTTATTTTTGTTATCTATCATTTTTTTCGGCCCTTTTGTCACTGATGAGGAATGATTTTCACGATGAGCACATTAGAATTAAACAGGTATACAAAACCTTTGAACAATGAATGGAGCGGAAAAGAAGACTCCTCAATTTTGTTTCGCTAACATAAATGATGTGTATTTATATGTGTAAAATATCCTCTTGTAACATTTATTACAATTAGTATTATTAATAATAATAATCATATTATTATTATTATTATTATTATTATTATTTATAATTATTATTATTATGTCAATACTTATTACTCATTTTAACCATTGGGTAAATGTTTATAGCTAAAAACAATTAAACTTACCATTTTCTTTATATTCCAGGGAAATGACATCGGTGATTAGTAGCATAGAACAAATACTCAATATATGAAGAACTACAAACTTGTGTTTGCTGAAATATAGAAGTACTAGTAAGTAAAAGTTCTATAATACCTACAGCTATTAAAAAGTATCTGTCAAAATTGTCACTTTGTTTTATAAATGCTTCATTTAAGTAAGAATTGTTACACTATTATTCTGCATTCCATTTAAAAGAACAAATACACATTTTTTTTATTAGACAGACCGTTTCACATCAAGGAAGCAAGGTATAAAAACAATAAATTATTCAGTTAAATCTTAAAACACTGACCGATAACTAGAAACCCATTATATAGCAAAATTGAGAGACTTAGTTCTTTATGAAAGTCTTTGACAAGACAATCAATTTTATAATGTTATCGCCTTTAAATACCTAAACGTTGAAATCCCACTAATTAATGATATTGCAGTAAATGTAAGCGAATTGGTTATGTCTTTGAAGAAGATGTCTACCTAACTCAGGTTCTCATTCTTACCTAACTGTGACTGTGAAAATGGGTCCAGTTGCGCTATGACGTCAAACTGAGAAAATAGGTTCGAAAGAAAGACGTCAGCAAAATACGCACATTGTTTAATGGATTCGGGATCTCGGGGCTTAGCCACAGAACAAAGTATGCAACCCAAACCACGTGTTTATACAATTTATGCTTATGTATACATGTACTAAATTGTAGACTTTCACAATAAAAAGAAATCTATATTTGAAGAAAAAATATGAATCTGTACACATATTTTCTGTATATAGTGTTTATAAAAAGGTATTTCATCTTGGAATTTGTATTGATGTAATATTGTTGATTTTAGTTATAATGAAAACGAAATATTTTTTCTGTACAAAAACAAATAAATTGCGGGCAGACGGTTTTAAAAACAAATGCTAGTTAGCTTCACACCAGTATTGATTTGGGTTTTTCGTCCAATTCAAGAATATTTCACTAATATCGATACGTCATCAGCTATAGGTGAAGTGGCAGAAATGATTACTTTTGCCGTGCGCTTAGGGCAATGTGTAGGGAGGGTTCATAACGTGCCACGCCTGCCGTGACACGGACGTTTGTTCTTAAGGTCTCATCCGTGACTTTCGTCTCTAAATGCCGAGTGCTTTGCGAAAGAACAGTCATTATCAATTTTCAAGTGTTAGACCCGACCAGGATTCGAACCCTCGACCTCCCACATATAAAGCCAGCACTCTACCAACTGAACTACCATAGTGGTTTCCTAACTAGTTGATTAGAGAAACTTTGAATCTTGTATATCGGTCAATATATTTTACAAGTCCGTACAGAGGTTTATGAATACAATTTTAATATTGTTATTTGCCAAATGGGAACAATTTTGGTCAAAACTCTTTGTCTAAAATAAATGTATATAATTTAAATAACCTCTGAAAAATTTCAGTAAATATTTTGTTAAACTAACGCTGTTTTGAACAACTGGACAAAGATCGATATTTAAAAAAATAAGTCTGTTGCGATGGAAACATAGAGTTACATCCCTTTAAACGTGTAACATGAGTACCAGAGGTTATAATTTTATGTATTTTGTAATTTCAATTTCAAAAAAAAAAAAAATTAAGGTAGTTATAAGTGTTATATTATTGGTAGATAACGTGAATTTACTTGTAAATACTTGTCATAACTCGCCACTTTAAAAGTATTTCAATAAGATACTGATTACATGTATAACAGAAATACCAGTTAAATTTTTACTGTACCATGAATATTGAAATATTTAATTTAAGATAATTTAATGAAAAAGTAATATAGATACAAGGAATTCAAGCTTACTTTGGGCTTAAAAAGTCCCTCTCCCTCTCAGTCCCTTCCATTCCTTCCCACGGAAGGTGAGGGACCGAATCATACCGCGCGACACTGATACCTACCAGTGAGTATGAATGCAGCGCTTTAGCAAAAAACATCATATCTGTTTTATTTATCAATTGATTGATTGATTTATTTATTTTATTAGATCAAGATATGTTAAAAAGGTCTGGATAAGGAAAATCGGTGTAAATTCAATCCAGCATAACTAATTTCTCAGTCATAAACTTGTAGATTTTTCTCCAATCCAATCTTTGTTTCAAACATCATATACAATAAATTATAATGAACTTTACAAGTGACATGGACTGTTCAATTCAAGAAGATGTGTCTCTGGTATGTACTTCAAGTACTAAAGCCCCAAACATGACAACCATCTACCATCCAACCAATATTCCGTCGCGATGAAGTGTTGTCTTTCTTTATGAAATACATAGTCAAAGAAAAACGAAAACATGGCAGGATCAGAAAGGACCCGGAATAGGAATTTAAAACTTAAGTAGTTCAAGCAAAATTTCATTTCTTTTAGCTGTAAATAAACGGAATCCTCTGATCGGTTAATCAATGTTTAAGATGGTAACTATGAGCTTGGAGCATGCGCACGGATGTACGGAAAAACCATGGAATCGAAGGTGAAACATAACAGATTGCACTGTCTTAATTTATATCCAGATGTATTTGAAATGGTGTTATGTATCCCTTACTAAGTCACAAATGACAAATTCAACGAAGTTCTATGTTTAATTTATCGTATTTCACCGTTTTGAAAGTTGTGTTTAAATGAGCCGGGTTTTGATGACGTAACCATGTTCTAATATTAGATCCCAAATGCTGCATCTCGCTGGGTAATTACTGTAATTTCTGTATTTATTCGAGCTTTTATCGTTGAATTTAATGTAACATTGTTCATTAGGAACATCATTAATTAGATTAGCACCGTTTTATTTGATTCTTTGGAAAACTTAATGCAGCTTTAAACACTCGATGTCACTTCGGATTCATTCACAATTAGGTGTAATTGTTTGTGCTATGAGTATTAAAAGCTATATATTCATACTGGCTTGTAGATTCAGGATCGTCCGGTATATTTCGGTCCCTCACACACACGTTATATCTATACCAAAAAGTGTGCTGAATTCCCTAGTTTCTATACTATTACTACCACTTATACTATTACTACCTTTCTCTCTCTTTCACACACACACACACACACACACACACACACACACACACACACACACACACCGAGCCATCAGTAATTTTGTCTTATAAATACATTGCCTGTAGTCGAATCCTATTTTCGTTCCGCTAAGTCAAGTGTTGTGTAAATCCAGTTCTACCCTCTTTTTTGAATTTTTGAAATGAAAATTATATTTATAAACTTAAAGAAGCAAAGAAACAGTAATTATATGATTTTTTGGCGTCTTCATTTACAATAATTTTTTCCTAGAAACAAAATTGGCTGAAAAAAACATGTATACTTTTCAATCTATTTTAAAAGGAAATAGGAACATCAAGGCGTAGCAATACTCGGAGTGTGTTAAAATAATGCCTAGGCTCAGTAACAGAATGGATTTAATAATTCGGGACATCTTCCGTGAAAATCAGTAACTCAAATTTCGGGTTTAAAATCGGGACTTTCCCCCCAAGAATATGGAAGGCGGGTAAATATGTACATTTCAACGCTTATCAGCTTAAACGAATTTAATCATAAAAGATACTTGAATAAACAAGAAGCAACATGTGTAATCATGCTGAAATGATAATAAAAGATATATGTATAAAATATATACTTAACATTTCATGCTATATTTAAAAACAGACCTATACTTACAATGTAATAAGCATAGTCGATTGCTCTTTGATTTCCTATCATGGCCGTATTGCTCAACTGTAACATTGTGGTCACCGCACATGCGCAGTAGATGAAACTTTGTTACCTTTAACATTTTTATAAAAAATACAATTTTAAAGTAGCAAAAAGTTATTTATTATTTTATAAAAATTCAAAAGTTGCACATTCAAAATTTTACAACAAATGGTATAATAAACTAACAAGAATGTTTCATTAAGTTCAATAATATTGTTCTTTAATTTAAAAGATAAAGATATAAAAGAATAGACGTAAGTATAATAATTTTAACAATATATGTTACATTGTAACTTCTTGAGAAATAATTTTGGAAAAAAATCATTGTCAAGTATCTATGAAAATGTGTATCCAGGATCGCGTCACATGGCGGGAATCCTAATATTTCTCATATTTTATGTAGATACGGATGTCTTTTGCGGGACAGATGACCATTCCTGGGATACATGTACCTATTTTAGCGGGTGTGGGGCACCATTATATGGCTGTGTCCAAACATATGAGGATGCCTTACTCCTAGTTATGTTGTTTAGATTTGCCAAATCAACGTCATATGTTGTCATGCGTTCTTCCAACGGATTTAGTCAACCTTTCAACTCAGTTCAAGCTAAAAAAAAAAAGATACTCATATACTTGTAAATGTCTGATATTGCAACATGCTCGTTTATGATATTTACAAATGTAACTGTTAAGAAATGGAAAATGCCGTGTCGACACAAACACGGGTCCTTTACATTACCAACAGGACACTCTACAGACTGAGATATCTGACCATCCCATCAAGCCTGTTAAGAAACATTCCAATTTTTCGATTAAACTACTTAATGGGCGAATATGACCGGGTGGTACTGTCACTGGCTTTCGAAGTCAAGGATTGTGGGTTCAAACCTCACTCAGAACTTGGAAATTTTGTGAGATGATTTCCATCTTCTGCCCATACTAGAGCCGTAAAAGCATCCATACCAGTCCCCAGTTTCCCAATCATTCACTCAACTGAGTGTACACCCAATCAGATTGGAGTATATTTTAATGTCAATTTTTGAAACATTGCCCTGTTAAAATTTAACATCTAATGTTATATTTAACTTTTTTAGTGTAGGTTTGTTGAACAAAACCAAACATTGTCTCATAAAACTTAAAAATTTTAAAAATATTGATGAGTGAAAATTAGAATATTTGAGTTGAGTGTATACTCAATTGAGTAGATGATTGTGAAACTGGGGCCTGGTAGTCTTTCGGATAAGACTTAAAACCGAGTCTCAGTACACGCTAAAGACACTTCTGTAGAGTTCGAAAAAGACGAGGCCACCTGTGGCAACTACAAGGGACACTTACAACTAGAAGTGAATGAAACAGACTGAGCAAGATTAGAGATTAAGATAAAAAATAACAACAAGGTTTAATTCCCAGAGATGTGAGTTCTGTATTTACGTGTTGTAATGTAACGCATTATGACACATGAATGATGTTTTACATGTATTTGGTGAATAGGGTGTGTGGTTTCTATATCTAGATCCTCGTAAATGATCGAATAAATGCATGTCTGTCAATCATAATCCATATGTTGTAATTCAGTACATCACAAAAAAAGAATAAATATAAAAACGGCACCACTAGATTGATAGAACATAACTTTCTTTATTCATATAAAATCGATTTGATGATACTGTCTCAAAATATTTTATTTGATATGTAATTTTTTTATATGAAATATATTGTGTAGTCTGCTTTCTTGCAGAAAATCGGCTGAGATCTAGTATCAGTTATTTGAAGACACCGTCTCATAATTGAAATAAAAAAGGTACATGGAAACAACTATGTTTAAAAGTTTTAACCAGAATCGACGTATTGTAGTTAAGAAGGTACCATGGGAAGATAATCAAACGAGTATTTGTTTTTCTCTTTGGCAATCTCTCTCTCTCTGTCTCTCTCTCTCTCTCTCTCTCTCTCTCTCTCTTCGCTTCGTATGTAGGATGTCGAGGTTCGAATTGTTAATGACTGTTCTTTCACCAAATCACTCAGCATTTAGAAATTAAAGTCACAGGGATATTCGGAACATAAAGAACATTTGATTTGAATCTTCACAGCCTATAAACAACCGTGTTTTATGACAATTGTTCAATAAAAATGTGTGTTCATATACCCGTGTAATTTTACAAGCACTTCGTTCCTTATTGACAGTTTATATGCACTGGCTGCTTATGCTTATTAGTTACCTTGGGATAATATCGCGACAAAAGAATCGAATTTGAGATTTTCAATGAACATGTGAGGTATCATTTTAAGCATTATTTCTGATTTCGGCCACTTTTCTGCTCGAATAAATTACTCTCTAAAAGCAAATGATCTCGTTTGAGCCGTATATAGTGTTACTTGGTGGTTAAAATGACGTTCAGGTCGTAATAAGGATGCGTTCTTATGACCGAAACTTACCGAGACGGAAATTGCATTCATATGACTGGAAGCGTCCTTATTTAGTCACAGATATGAAATAAAAGTAGAATAAACTGACACTATTTTCTCCCAACATTCAGGGACTCGGTTGTCAAGTTGTCTAACGGATCACATTTTCATCGCCTAGATATGATTTTCATTCGGACAAATCCGAGTGTGAGAAAGATTTGTCATTTTGCTTGCCAAAGGTAGGTTGGTTATGCAGGTATTCCGGTCTCTTTCAACAACCTAGAACTGATCGACTCGATATAAGTGAAGGAATGTCACCTTGAACGTAAATCTTTATTTCAAAGATGTATTGGCGCTTTTTAGCGCGTAACAAGGGAGATAACTCGTATGTTTTTAAATACCTGTTAATTCTGAATATACTTAATATTCTATAATGAGAGAAAACAATCAGGAACCATACATTTTCTAATCATGTCCATTCAAGTTACGACATTTTGTAACACGTACACCAGTAATAAGTGTTCATGCGGAAAAGTGGTTGTTCATGTCGCGTAGTGATTGTTCATGCGGCGTATTTGCTGTTCATGCGGCGTAGAGTTTGTTCATGCGGCGTAGAGGTTGTTCATACAGCATTAAAAAAGCAATCAGATCCATAAATTTTCAAATCATGTCCATTCAAGTTACGAGATGTTGTAACACGTGCACCAGTAATTGGTGTTCATGCGGAGTAGTGGTTGTTCAAGCGGAGAACTTGTTCGGCTTAGAGGTTGTTGATACAGCGTATTGATTGTTCATGCGTTGTAGTGATTCTTCATGCGGCGTTTTTGTTGTTCATGCGTCGTAGAGGTTAATTATGTGGCGTAGTAATTGTTCATGTGGCGTATTGGTTGTTCATGCGGCGTAGAGGTTGTTCATGCGGCATAGAGGTTGTTCATAAAATATTAAAAAAAGCAATTAAGAAGCAATCAAGATCCATACATTTTTAATGCTGTAACACGTACACCCGTAAATGTTTAAACGGCGTATCGGTTGTTCATGTGGCGTTGTGGTTGTTCATGCGTGTAGAGGTTGTTTATACGGCGTAGAGGTTGTTCATGCGGCATAGTTATATGACCCGACATGGGTTCGAATCCACGAGCTCCCGCTTTCAAGGCTGTCTCTTCACTACTGAGCCATAAATTTGGGTGTATATTTTTCTGGAAAATTTGCGATTTTGTTCATGTTAAACATAGCCATATCCGATAAATCTTGACTATATTTGACAATATTTACAATCCAAATCAAATTCTCTGTAATAAACTATTTGACGAGTGATTCGATCTATCACAGCATAGACCGAAAGCTTCACGTGCGACCTTTCGTATTCTGACGTCATGGTTTTGCGTCACGGAAAAATATGAATACATTGGTAACGACACTACGTTACAAAGATGTAAACACAAAAACACGTGACAAGTTGCGGAATGTAAACAATTCATCGTGTCAAGACGCAGAATGTGAACAAAACATAAACAATAAACGTATACTACATTTTTAGTGAATTTAATGGCCAGATTAAATAAAGTTGTAAAAGCACAGATATTTACACGTTTATCTGCTGTTGTCTTTTTTTTTTTGAAAGTAAGTACGGGTGGGCGGAGCTAACCCAGTTTGATGCAGTTGAAACCTGTTCGGTATTCACAAGGAATTTCCACGAAAGTTGTAAGCTACGGATTGTAAATATAAGAATTAAAATTTGTTTGTAATCGATCTATGATGGTTTAGATCGAATGGCTCTCGCGCTTATTTGTCATAAACCGCTTCGCGAGAGCCATTTGATCTAAACCATCATACATCGATTACAAACAAAGTTTAATGCTTAAAGCTGCATTAAGTTTGTCAATTTTCTGATTTTTTTTTTTTTTTTTTTTTTTTTTTTTTTTTTTTTTTTTGATTTTCTGAAAATATATATATTTTAAAAATAGATATCTTCTAACCACGATCCGTGACATTAATTATTCTAAAATTTCATTTCTTTTAACTAAATAAACGGAATCCTCTGATCGGTTGGTCAGTGTTTTACGATGGTAATTATGAGCTTGGAGCATACGCACGGATGTACGAAAAACCCTAGAATCGTAGGTGAAACATAACATATTGCATTAATTGTCCTTCATTAATATCCAGATGTATTTGAAATGGTGTTATGTATACCTTACTACGTCACAAATGACAAATTCAACGAAGTTCTGTGTTTAATTTATCGTATTTCACCGTTTTGAAAGTTGTGTTTAAATGACCCGGGTTTTGATGACGTAACCATGTTCTAATATTAGATCCCAAATGCTGCATCTCGCTGGGTAAATACTGCAATTTTATCATTGTTCATTAGGAACATCATTTATTAGATTAGTACCGTTTAAATTTTTTCTTTGGAAAACTTAATGCAGCTTTAAGTAACATGCCTTATCCGTCTGCCAGTAATGACCTACTAAGTTTCACTGTTTTGCAAAAATTTTTTTCTCAAATTCGTAAGTAACTTTCTCCTGATTTTATTTACCTGCTGTTATAAAGAAATCTTACTTCAGGTGTCGACATTATAAATTATAAAAAATACGTATTTTGAAAGTGATAGTTATTGAGTTTTTAACAACATATTTTAATGTAATTTAAATTAATGAATATAGTCTAGTGTCACTTTTTTTGCTGTCATTGAGGCGATCTAACTTTATATTTAAACAGACATGTAATATACTGTAGAATGGTTAACATTTAATGTAAATCTCTTCTGGGTTAAATGCGGAAGTTCCGAACCATAAATACAGAGGGAAATATTTGATTGTCGGTGTGGTAAGCTGTAGCATGTTTGGTGATTATTTTGAAAAGATGATAATAATAACACTGTTTCTGTTTTTTCAAGGTAAGAAAAGACTTTTTCTGGCATTAGTTTGTTTTTAAAAATGATAAATATTTGTCAAAGATTACAAAAAAATGTGTCTATTGTTTTCTGTACAAGTATTTCAAACAGAAATCATTTCGCAAATGTTTCTGTTTTGTCTACTGGTGAAAGGAAAATGATATACGGTAATACAAAAACATTAATCCACACAGTTGATTGATTCCAAATAGAAATAAATAGTTTGCATCGGGAGAGGAAGCGGGCAATATATACGTGTGTGTGTGTGTATGTGTGTGTGTGTGTGTGTGTGTGTGGTGTGTGTGTGTGTTTGTGTGTGTTTGTGTGTGTTTTCTTTTTTATTTTCAATGATATGAAGTATAAGACATTAGTATATCACGTTTAACGAAACACCTTCAGGAGTAATATGAACAATCTTAGATCTAAGGTTCATGTAATTAAATTACGTCATATAAAAATAAATTTATTTTTCTCTTATGTCATGTGCTGATTATTCTGTTACGAAATCAAAAATTTTCAAATTGGTTGCCAAAATTGAAAAATAAACACATAACGATATTTTGATGTTGATGTTCACTAAGGTCTTAATTATGTTCAACAAAACGTTTAAAGAAGATGAGTTAGCCCGAAGATATTCGAATATAAGCAAGTTGAAAATAGACTTTTTACTGAAAATCATTCCAGGGTTTAAACAGGTATTGGACCTAA
>JARBDR010000499.1:0-102352 GCA_029721355.1 Tegillarca granosa | reverse complement strand
ATGCAATGACCGAGCGATATGATAGTGGTATTTACACGTGCTATTTGTGCAAATTTTAAGATTTATACATTCAGTAATAATAGCGAAATTATAAATTTTATTGATGCACAGTTACTTTTTTTCCGCTAGTATATATTACTTCCCGCTAAAGAGAACATATATCACTTCCCGCTAACGACAACATAAATCTCTTCCCGCTAAAGACAAGATATATATCTGTCATTGCTAACAAAAAAGTATTCATGACATGTCCCATTCAATACCATATCACTTGAATTTTTAAAATTACAAATAATACCATTTAGTATAGAATATGATTATAACGTTACATGAAAAACTACTTCTATTAAATATACATTTTTTTCTTATTTTTCAATTAACTTTAAAACATTCTTATTACTAGACGTATAGAAAATACGGTTCGCACAAAGGAGATATATTTTATTTGCGTACTACAAAACCCGAACAATATAATATACATCGGCACCCGGTACAAAAAACATTGGTCTGTTCTTGAAACATTTAACTATTTATTAGCAGAATCAATAATCTCAATATAATACTGTTCACTGATATAAGATGTGTTTGAGTACTACAATAGTCGAACAATATATAATATGCATCGGGACCCGCTAAAGACAATATATATCACTACCCGCTAACGACAACATATATCTCTTTCTGCTAAAGACAATATGTATCCGTCATTGAAAACCAAATAAGTTTTCATGAGAGGTCCTATTCAAAAATATACACATTAAATAATTTAAAATTAACCATGATGCCATTTAGTGCAATATATAGCTATTATACTGCACGTTAAACTACTTAGATTGAATATATTCTATTTTTTTTCTTTATATAAAAATAAGGTTTACATAAAGGAAATACATTTGCGCACTACAATGGTCGAAAAATATGATGTACTTAAGTGCCCGATATATGCATCAATGATCTGTTCTTGTACCATTTAAATATTTACAACCACAATCAATGGTCTCAGTATAATACTGGTTATTGATATAAAATGGGTCAGCGTACTATAACAGTCGCTACATACAATATATATTACTTCCCGCTAAAGACAACATATATCACTTCCCGCTAACGACAACATATATCACTTCCCGTTAACGACAACATATATCACTTCCCGCTAAAGACAACATATATCACTTCCCGCTAAAGACAACATATATCACTTCCCGTTAACGACAACATATATCACTTCCCGCTAAAGACAACATATATCACTTCCCGCTAAAGACAATATCTTATTATAGTACTGTTTTTTTTAATATAAAATGAGTTTGCGTACTATAACAGTCGCTACATACAATATATATTACTTCCCGCTAACGACAACATATATCTCTTCCCGCTAAAAACAATATATATCCGTCATTGCTAAAAAAAGTATTCAGGACAGGTCCCATTCAAAAGTATATTAATTCTTTAAAATTATCAATAATGCCATTTAGTACAAAATATAATTAAAACGCTGCATAAGAAACTACTTTAAATGAATATATTCAATTTTTTCCATTATTTTTCAATTAACTTTAAGCATAGTTATTACGGAACGGATAGCAAATACGGTTCACACAAAGGAAATGTATTTGCGTACTTTAAAAGCCGAAAAATATAATTTACATCAGTATCCACTGAAGAAGTCATTGGTCTGTTCTTGTAACATGTAACTACTTACTAGCAGCATATATGTTCTCATTATAATACTGTTTCTCATATAAATGAGTTTACGTGCTATAACTGTCGCTACTTGCAATATATATCACCTCCCGCTAAAGACAATATATTACTAGTATTTTCCGCTAAAGACAATATCACTCTCCGCCAAAAACAACATATACCTCTTCCCGCTAAAGACAATATATATGTTTCATTGCTGAACAAAATATTATTCATGAGAGGTTCCATTGAAAAGTATATAAATTAAATCCTTTAAAATTACTAATAATTCCATTTGAACAGAATATAACTTTTACACTGCACGGAAAACTACTTTTATTGAATATATTCATTTTTTCTTATTTTTCGATCAATTTAAAACATTCTTTTAGAACGTACATAAAAATACGGTTCACACAAAGGAAATATATTTGCGTACTACAATAGTCAAAAATATCATATATATCGGCACCCGTTAAAGACAACATATTTCACTTCCAGCTAAAGAAAACATATAACTCTAAACAAAAACAAAAATAAGATAAAAAAAAAAAACTTTTACTTTATTAAAATCAATAAATACAAAAAACATATGCCGCTTAGTACAATTCAGAAGTACCCCCTAACGATGTGTGTGTGTGTGTGTGTGTGTGTGTGTGTGTGTGTGTCACGACAATGCATTGTTTGTTTATATTAAAAAAAATTTTAATTTAAATAATGTAGGTTTTGTAAGTCATTTTTGACCATAATTTATTCCGTTTAAGCCCCACACCCACATTATTTTACTGACCTTTCGTCATTTCAACAGCATTTAATGTATCTACATATAACCCCGCTAATGACACTATATATGCATTATTAGTAACATGTGATGCAAATTGTCTTCAACTACACGATATATGAAACACAATACTCCTATACAATAACAGTGATGTATAACAACCATTTGTTATACATAATAATACTGTATAGTTAACATTCTAGTCAATTCTTTTGTAATAAAACATAAATATTTCTTCGACCTATTTACATTTTATATCTACCAACAGCTGATTAACTGTCATTAAAAGAATGATTTAAAGAAATTAAAACCAACGCCCAAGAAGTCAGTTTATGGTTAGGGAATAGAATATTATATCAGTAAATGTCAGTGACCTCTAGTGAATTTGGTTGTGACGTATTTCTTGACAATAAAGATTACTCTGTATATATCGAGGCTTCATTTTGTAAAAAAGGAGATCTAGTTAAAAAAAATAAAATTGACTTTTATAGCAACAGATGCATATAATACCCTAAACCATGTTGATGCTAAAATGAATCATGAAAATATTGGAAAAATGGCTCTATTTCAATATTTATAATAACAAAAATCCAGTTTTTATTTTGGATTTTCCAGTTTCTATTTATTTATAGATTTAAAAAAGTTCCCGTTTAAGCAGTTTAAGATATATAAAGGAAGTCCCGTTAAGTACTATTTCACGGTTACAAACGTTAACGGGAACAACATATATTTTCTAAAACGTTAGCGGGAATCGTTTTCTGCTTAAGCGGGAACATATTTTCATATATCTTTAAATATAATATTTATTCAAATACAATTAAGTAATTTTGATTAAGCCTTAAATTATATGAAAACACAACTATACACATTGCGATTTTACATCTCTACTTTCGTAGAAATACAATAAACTAACACTTCCCGCTAAGTACCATTTTTATCATATGTTCCCGTTAAATACAAAAGCAGTGGTATATATATATATATATATATATATATTACAATGAATCATGGCATGAAATACTACGGGTGTGACTTATTCATCACATGTACCCAGGTACCCCGTTACAATATAACCTTGAAAGAAAAACTAAAAGTCACATTATGACGAATTTTTAAACAAAATTATGGATGTCTTTTCCGCCTGTTTTTTTTATTTATTTATTTTTGAAATCGCATCCAAACGGTTACAAAACAATATTATGGATGTATTTTACGACTGCTTTTTAATTTTTATTTATTTATATATTTATTTTGTTATTATTATTATTTTGGAAATCGCATCCAAACGGTTACAATTAAATTTTACTAATAACTTACAATTTCTTTGTTTGAGGAACAAAAATACGTTCACGTCATTTTTCAATAATTCTTACGCAAATTAGCCGCGCCAACTCTCGTGCCAAGTTTTGCGACGTAATCTTGAACTACTTTTAATGCATGTCATTTTACACTTTTTAGCTCACCTGAGCCAAGGCCTCAAGTGAGATTTTCTGATCAAAATTTGTCTGTCGTCGGCGTCGACGTCGGCGTCCGCGGCGTAAACTTTTTCATTTTCGACTTCTTTTCTGAAACTATGAGGTAGATTTCAATGAAACTTGGTCAGATGCATAAATGGGCCAGTGCAATTCAGATTTGTTCATGACGTTGTCATGGCTCTCAAAACTAGGTCAAGGTGACCCATGGTTCCAAAAAACTTAAAAAATCTTCTTCTCCGAAAGCGATGATGGGAGAAAAAATCTGGCTTCTCTAGGGTCTTAAGCTTATAAATTGTTCATTTCGTGAAATTTGGTAAAAAATTAGGTTACGCGTTTTTGCGTTTAATTTTAAAATTTCGTAAAATGGCTTCAAATTATTATGACTTGACTATATGAATAGATATTGACAAGGGGTTTTCAGTTTTGACTTTTTCTTGAAATAACCTTCAAAATGGGGTCAAGGTCAAAGTTCAAGGTCATGACCTAGTTTGTAATTTGTGCAGTTTTAGGCTTTTTTCTTCCAAATTATAAGAGATATATAATATTAAAACATTGTTAAAATGTTTAGCAGGACAAAATGTAAAAAGGTACAAAGTTTCGTAACTGTATGATAATGCATGTAGGAGTTGTTGCCCCTGAAATGTTATTTTTTTTTTGCTAAAAAAACTAAAATCGTGCGTTAGCTTGGAAACTATAAACTTTTTGTATAGGCATGTATTTTAGAATATTGTAGGTATTGACATGACGAACATTTCGATATATGGCTTAAGGTCATACATTCAAAGTTCAAGGTCATAGGTGCATAAAAAGACTGAAATTGTTAATTATCTTGGAAACTTGTTACCTTTTTGTATTGGCATGTATATTAGATTATTGTAGGAATTGATATGGTGATCATTCTGATATAAGATTCAAGGATTTATGTGTAAATGTCAAGGTCATAAATCCATAAGAAGACTCAAATTTTTAATTATCTTGAAAACTATTAACTTTTTGCAAAGGTATATATACTAGAATATTGTAGGAATTGATATGGTGATTATTCTGATATAAGATTCAAGGTCTTACGTTTAAAGGTCAAGGTCATAGATGCATAAAAAGACTCAAACTGTTAATTATCTTGAAAACTATTAACATTTTTGTAGGAATGTATATTAGAATATTTTATGTATTTTTGCAAATGATTTTGGATATATCCTCAGGTTGACCATGTCCTCAGGTGAGCGTTAAGGCCCATGGGCCTCTTGTTTACAGTTGCTGTTGTAGGGTTGGTTTTCTGTGTATACCGTTATCCTTCTTTCTTATTGTAAATATTTAATTTATGTTTACTTATTTCTATTCTTTACTGCTGTGCATAACTCGTCTTTCACATTTAACACAACGAACAATACTTTTGGCCTTAATTCTTTATACTTAAGTCGAATTTGTTACACAAAAACCAGTTTTAGTTTCGAACCGGTTTACCAAACTTTGCAGTTGTTGAGCCAAACTGGTTTTAAACCGAGTGTTAAACCGAAACCGGTTTGTCATTTGTTTTTCCAGAACCAGAACCGGTTTGTCAAAACTACCAAACCGCCTCTTGATGCGGTTTGGTCGTGCGCGCTCGTTTGTTGATCAGAAACAAAATGGCGACTGTCTTCGATCTACAGAACTTGCTGATCAGATGTTCTGAATGCTCTGAAGTGTTTCAGTCCATTGATAAATTCAATGATTCACAATTGCATAAATGTGCGGCTGTAGTTAATATTCAAACAGGTAATTAACAGCAAGAAATTGTGTAGGTCTGTTCGAGTCCTGTAATATAACTTATAAGACGTCAACATTCTCAAATTTTCGATTTTTAACGTTAAGTAATATAGGCCCACTGATATTTTCATTTTTGATTATTGTCAGGAATGTGACGTCGTCACACGCGAAAGTAATCAATATAAAATAAGTGAGTGAGTGAAATATTGTTTTGAGCCGCATCAGCAATTTTGCAGCTATTCGCGGCTAGAAAAATGTAAAAGATACAATAGTATCAATAAAAATCTAAATAAATGTAAATCTATTTGTATAATCAAATAAAAATAAGCTAAAAGTAAACAAAGACCAGTAATATCACAGACAACTTATATATAAAACACTGGAAAATAAATAGTAAAACAATTAAATTTTATCAAATAAGTTAATTTCCCGGAGGAAGTTTAAAATGTTATGTCCATGGACATTACTAAAAAGATCTTGCATCGATGATGCTGAATAAAAAGTTTCCCTTGTATCTGCAAAGTCAACACAATCCAGCAATATGTGCTGAATAGATAGTTGACTTTGACAAGGGACACATTGTGGAGGTTGTTCACCCTTTAAAATAAATGAGTGTGTATAATAACCATGGCCGATTCTACACCGCCGAAGAACAATACTATCACGCCTACTGTACTGGGATAAAGGTATGAATCCCAGACAGGGCTGAACTGAATGAAGCTTATTGCGTTCTTGGCTACTCCAATGACTTGACCATTGATCATTGATATATTCAAAAATCAATGGCTTTAAATCAGTATAAGGAACAAATGAAGTAGTTATTTCTTTGGATAATGCTGCTTTAGCAGCTGAATCGGCTTTACTGTTGCCTTTTATTCCAACATGGCTAGGCAACCAACAATAATTAATAATTTTTTTAAAATCTGAAACAGAATATGTAATAGATGTATGTAGTTCCAGAATTTCACGAATTAGGGGATGATCTAATTTTCTGCTCTTTATTGCCCGAAGGACTGATAAAGAGTCAGAACATATTAAAAAATTGGTATGAGGCGATTTTGAAATATATTGTAAAGCAAGTAAAATTGCTCTTGCCTCAGCTGTAAATATAGAGCTTTCATTTGGAAGACGAATATTTATTGTTTCGTCTCCAAGAATGGCAGCAGCAGCTACTCGACCACTATCTTTTGATCCATCAGTATATATTAAAAACCATTCTCGAAGTTCCTGTCTAATTACAGCAGGAATCAGTTGTGTATATCTATCTTTAATGAGAGCGAATTCCTGCTGGTAAACTTCTTCACTTGTTTCCGACTTTTTAAACTTTGTGAGATCCAGATTGACTTCCGGTTTATCCAGAAGCCAAGGAGGCTCATCTGGTAATTTGTGCATTTGAATAAGATTGAGGTGTAAACCACATTCCTCCAACTTGGGTTTTAAACGAATACCTAAAGGTGCAATAGCCTTGACCTTTTTATTATAGAGGTCTTGATAAGGAGGATGATAAACACAATCAAATGCCGGATTAGTTGGATTTGAATATAATTTTGTAGCATACTGCAGAGATAGTTTAATGCGCCTTAAATGTAATGGAGGCTCATTGGCCTCAACATATAAACTATCGATTGGAGACGTTCTAAAAGCTCCCAAACAAATACGTAGACCTTGGTTATGAATGGCATCAAGGTCTTTTAAATATGATTTGCGAGCAGATCCATATATAATGGATCCATAATCAAGTTTCGATCTAATAAGCGATCTGTACAAATGAAGTAATGTAGGCTGATCACCACCCCAATTTGTAATGGATAAAACTTTTAAAATATCTAATGCCTTAATACATTTAGCCTTAAGGCTTTTTATATGAGGGATAAAACTTAATTTTGAATCAAAAAGGATTCCTAAAAACTTAGCTTCTTTTACAACTTTGATCAGGCTGTCATTGATGTACAGCTCCGGGTCATTATGTAATTTGTGTTTGTTGCAAAAATGCATGCAACATGTTTTAGTTTTAGAAAACTTAAAACCGTTTTCCGATGACCATTTTTGAATTTTGTTGAGGCAAAGTTGTAGCTGCCTTTCAATAGCATGCATATGCGTCCCTCTACAGGAGATGCCAAAGTCATCAACGAAGAGAGACCCATCTATATTATTATTTAAAACTTTTGCTAAGCTGTTGATTTTTATACTAAAAAGAGTAACAGATAAAATACTACCCTGAGGGACCCCCATCTGTTGCTCGAAAACATCAGAGAAGGTGGACCCTAAACGAACTTGGAATTCTCGATTTTCGAGAAAATTTTTAATAAAAGTAGGAGTATGGCCTCTCAGACCCATTTCATGCAGATCTTTAAGAATGCCATATTTCCAAGTCGTGTCATATGCCTTCTCTAGGTCAAAGAAGATTGAGACCGCATGTTGTTTATTAATAAAAGCATTTCTGATGAATGATTCCAGGCGAACTAAGTGATCCAATGTACTTCTGTTTTGCCTGAAACCACACTGAATATGAGTGAGAAGGTTGTTAAACTCAAGATAATAAACGAGTCTATTATTAATCATCCTCTCCATGGTTTTACAAACACAGCTAGTTAAGGCAATAGGCCTATAATTAGATGGATCAGAGTGGTCTTTACCAGGCTTAGGTATAGGAATAACAATTGCTTTATGCCAAGATGATGGGAAAGTATCACTCTGCCAAATATCATTAAAGATATCTAACAGAGTAAAAAGACATTGAGGGGGTAAATTTTTAAGAAGTTGATAATGCACATCATCTGGACCAACTGCCGTATCATGTGCTTTGGAAAGTGCATTTTGAAGTTCTTCATATGAAAATATATCATTATATTGCTCAGAATTGTCTGATTTAAAGGACAATTTATTTTGTTCTTGGATCTTTTGATATTTTTGAAATTCTGAGGTGTAATTAGCTGAAGACGAATTTTTTGATATCGTCTCAGCAATTTTGTTAGAAATGTCTTTTTCAGATGTTAAAATTGTATCATTTATTTTAAGGTGTTTAACATTATCGGAAGAACCTTTACCTTTAATTTTACGCACCATATTCCAAACTTTATTTAATGGGGTGCGAGAATTGATCTTGGAGACATAATTTCTCCAAGAATCTCTTCTGCACTTTTTAGCAGTTCTTCGAGCTTTTGCACGAAAGATACGGAGCAACTGTAAATTATTTTGTGTTGGAGACTTATTGAATTGTCTCTCAGCTTGCTTCCTATTTTTCCCAGCTTGTTTGTATTCCTCGTTATACCATGGTTTATGGATTCTAGGATTTGCAGAGGTCTTAGGAATGCACGCATTAGCTATGTCTATGAGGATGTCAGTAAAACTCTGAATTTTATCGGTTTCATTTTCAAATCTCTCTACAAAAATCTTTTCTGAACAGAGATTGCGAAACCGATTCCAATCCGCCTTGGTAAAATTCCATCTAGGGATTGTAGTATCATTTGCCCCAGATGTATATTTCAATATAATTGGAAAATGATCGCTTCCACAACGATCATCATGAACTTTCCAGGAAAAATCATTTAAAATATCTGGATCAAGAATTGACAGATCTATTGATGCGGTTTGGTCGTGCGCGCTCCTTTGTTGATCAGAAACAAAATGGCGACTGTCTTCGATCTACAGAACTTGCTGATCAGATGTTCTGAATGCTCTGAAGTGTTTCAGTCCATTGATAAATTCAATGATTCACAATTGCATAAATGTGCGGCTGTAGTTAATATTCAAACAGGTAATTAACAGCAAGAAATTGTGTAGGTCTGTTCGAGTCCTGTAATATAACTTATAAGACGTCAACATTCTCAAATTTTCGATTTTTAACGTTTAGTAATATAGGCCCACTGATATTTTCATTTTTGATTATTGTCAGGAATGTGACGTCGTCACACGCGAAAGTAATCAATATAAAATAAAGATAAATGATAAAATGTTTAATAGGAGACTTAAATATGAAATGTAGCGTGTTGAAGTCTTCTATTATAGGACTATTTCTGCAACAGCTTTGTGATATAATGCAATAACCCCCGTGCACAGTGCAGTAACTTATCCCAGGTATTACATGAAAACCAAGCCTTAAGCAAGATCAAGATCAGTCACTTGTATCCTAGCGTCATCGAGATTTTTCTTACAACTTTGATGTGGATGCTATCTCTAAACTTTTAAGACTTGCACCAACATTGAAATTTTAATTTTATTCTGAAAATGGTAAAAAAATGATAGAGTTAGCCAATTTTAAAAATTGGCAGGCAGAGTGGGGTGAGGGTGTTTTGGGAATCTGCCCTTCTTTCCATCTGAGCTGTATCCACTCCAGTTTTTTAATCCATTTAAGGAGTTTAAAAAATTAACATTGTCTTAACTGTATTAAGATGATATTATAATGTACCACACTATCCTCAGCCATGTATGTTCAAGGTCAAGGACAGATTGAAAGATCAAATGTGAAATTGTGTCCGTCCCATATCTCCTAAACTGTTTCAATTATATCATTTAAATAGATAGAGGGCACAAAAGAAGCTTTTGCCAGCATAATACTAATTTTTAATTTGTTTCACTTTTAAATTTTTGGAAAAAAGAATTCGACACAAATCTGAGGCAAGAGTTAGTACCAGCAAATTACCACAAGTTTATTTCAAGTTACATTCTGAAGAATAATATAGCAAAAGATGAGAAAAATGGCAGATGCATGGCACAGGAAAAGTGAACCTACATATATTCCAGTGATAGTATTTGACCAGAATAGGGAAGTTTATAAGAAAGTCAAGGATAACTTAAATCATGTTGGGATTACAGCTTTGAACGAAATAGATGGGTAGATAGTAAGTATTTTAGTGGATTGGTGTAACTATGATGATGTCATTTGTAACTTTACATCCTCGGCAGATCAGCAACAATACACCAGTGGTTTGTGTTGCTATAAATTTACATTTAAGTTTATAAAGGATTTTATATATTAACATGAATAAACTTTTTTGGGTAATGTAGTCAACTGATATACATGTCACTTTGACTCAGTGATATAAAAAAAACTAATGCATCTGAATTTTCTCATGCTCTCTCTCTCTCTCTCTCTCTCTCTATATATATAATTCAAACGATTTATTTTGTTATTTAATAATTTCACTTTTTCCCATTTTTTTTTTTTCAAATCATGCTTCGGATATCTTTGTGAAATTACAGATACCTTCAAATAACCGAATATGTTAAAACAGCTGCCAGTAGTTTATCTAAGAAAAACAATAGCTTACAACATTTTTATTTAATATTTTAGATCAAAATGATAATGTTCGTAATGATAATGTAGTGTTAGTCCAGTTTCATCCGGAAGTAATACCACAAGTGTTTCGGCCAGTTTGGGACCAGGACCATCAGAAAATTTGGTTCAAAAACAAGGCCAGTGGACTAAAGGATATACTAGTTTGTTCATACAATTACATACAAAATATGAACACATGTTTTCAGAAGCCATCGATGAAAAAGAAAGATGTATGGCTTATGATATGCAATGATCTGAAGTAAGAGGGCTACATTTTTTCAGCTGCCCAGTGTGAGCAAAAATGGAAGAATCTCACAAAAACCTACAGAGACACTGTTGATCATAACCGAAAAACAGGAAATGACCGCAAGGAATGTCCCTTTTTTAAAGAATTGGATGATGCCTATGGATACAGGCCCAATGTAACTCCTACATTCACCCTAGGTTCATTGGAAGAGAAACGGTCCTCTCCGAGTGGGGAAGAAGCAGATGATAGCACAACAAAAAACGAGGAGAGCGAAAGTCCATGTACAAAAGCAAAAGGTCATAAAAAAAGAAAAATGAAGATGTAATGAAAGTCTTACTAGAAATGCGAAAGAAACAAACATATCTCGTAATACCATTAAGGACCAACAGATGGATAGAATGAAAAATGAACAACAAAAAATTGATTTAATGTCAAAACTGGTAGATGCCATTACCCATAAAAAACAATAATTTAAGTTACAACCAAGTCTTATGTGAATTAGTTCCTACTTTAAACTTTAAAGATCTTTTTTATATCTGCAAAGTTAAGCAGGTGTTATTGAAAAAATAATTATTAATATATTATTCTTTATTTTTACTGGATATTGTACAGATGTACAGATATTTAGTGGACATCATCATTAACAGGTTTGTTTGAATTAGGTGCTACTCATTGAAAATTTTGGATCTGCAGATGTTTACTTTTATCCACAAACAGTGGACCAAAGACAGTTTAAGTCGTTGACAATTTACAGTTTTAAAATATATGGATCCATAATTATGTTATTGTCTAATAATCAGGTAAAATCTAGTCATTTTTTGTTTAAAAGTAAAGAAAATTAAACATTATTTTTCCTTAACTTGTCTTTTATATTTAGAAAACTTACTATAACAAGTATTTTGTGGAAAAATTCTCCTGCGATGTTGGTAGGGGATATAAACGGGATCCATCCGTCCATGTTTTATTTTAAAAATTTTTGTTTAGTCTTTTCATGTTTTTTTTTTGTGTGTCCCATACGATGGCCGATATCAGCCGTACAAAAACACACATCACTAACTACAAACTGTACTTAATTTTTACATAAATATGTACAGAAAATACCTTTACTAAACATAAACTGTACATAATAAAAACATTATGTACGGTTTTTGTTGTTACTAACGCGAACTTGTACCAATTAAATGATTTGGACATTTTGTCAATTCTTGAATCTGGGTCGGTTCATTTAGTAAAGTATTTGATGAAGAGCCTGCAGATTAAAGTGTAACATTTTATCAGAACCTTATAATTGGGTTGTCAACTAAAGAAAAACAGGTGTGTAATGCACTTAGATAAATATAAACAATGAAAACCTTTCTTCGTCATACTGAAGGATGGAGACCATTGTGTAAGTACATAAGTGTGTGTGTGTGTGTGTGTGTGTGTGTGTGTGTTAAATCATTGTATTTTCAGTAATAACTTTTACTGAACGTTCTGGAAATTAAATAATTTGAAAGGCATAAGTTAACCACTCTTTAAAAAACATGCTTGGTGTATATTGAAAAAGGGAAATATTTACAAGTTTATGAACCAATTGGAGCTCATTTCTCACCAATCTTTCATAAATTTTATGATTGAGTGTATTAATAATTGTGTTATGTGCTATTTATGTTTTTTATGTAAAAAATATGTAAAAAATGCACGATCAGATGTTTGTTTTTAAGATTATACATGTACTTGTACCTATAATTACATCTTTCATTCACACAAAGAGACTTGCAAGGACTATTTTGAGACTTTGTAAAATCCATATTTTATATAAAACCATATGTTTTTAAAAAATTCTCCAAAATTTATTTCTGGATCTGGAGTATCATACGCCAATGTTAATATTTTTAGAGCTACCATACAAATTGTTAACTCTGAAAAGGAGAATGACGTAATTCTTTTCCCAGTGTGTCGTGAAGGATTCTCCTTAAATGACTTGCGTAAGTTTACAGTTTTATTTTTGATTAGCTGGTAAATGCACATTGCCCGTTGTTGTGCATTTATTTATCCTAATAAGTTACCATTATTTATATTTTCATCCATACTAAAACTTCTTTTACAATATACTGGGTGTCGCTTTCTATTGACACAACGAAACTCTGCATACTTTGAACGAGTTGTACTTTAAGCTGGTTGCTGGTTAAAACAAACTTAACTGATTATAATTATGATGCAGACTTTTACTAAATTACTCACGAAAATACCAATTGCAAGAATTCAGATAGAAATAAAATTTTATAGTTTAATGTTTTGTTAAAATCATATTTTGAAAATTTAATGTAGTACAATAAGAAGTCAAAATTAATACGATTCTAGAAAAAGTGACATTTTTAAATAATCTCGTCATGAAATATTTGAGTAGGATCTGCAGACGCTAACTTATTTTCCATATTTTTATTGAAGGTGGGGCATTTCCACACGCACATTCTCTAAGATATAGAGAAGAAGCCGGGACTGAAGTTCATCATGTTATATGCAGAGATGGCAATTTTCAAGAGCCATATGGGGGCTGGAATCAGAGGGGCAGAATATATACTGCGATGTGCGATATTCAGAATGGTACAATCTAATTTTAATTATTATTTTTATCCAGTATTTGAGGAGTACTGCATGGAGTTTGGGTACAGGGCATTGAGGGAAGACAAAGATTGTTTTTGAGATGAAAGAATGCAAACCAAATGATACGGCTAACTTTAGTTATTTAACATTATGTATAATATCTAATTTAATTAACCTAAACATGCAACTTATATATATATATATATATATATATATATATATATATATATATATATATATATATAATCTTTAGTGAAAACCCGCATAATAATTGTTTTTATCAATTGAAAGTTACATAGTTACATTAGTGTTTTTTTTTTTTTCATTTGTTTAGCTGATTACTGTCGTAATGATGTATATATATTAATACAGGAAACAATACAGCTGAAGTTACAGAAAGTTAAATTAGTGCTAAATTGGCAACCTGTAAAATATTACATTTTTATGTTTGCTTTTTAAAAACAACAAGACCAAAATCCTTTCCCGGTTAATTTAAATCCATCGTTTATGCTATATCTTCAGAAAGAAACACACATTTCGAAGCTTTCAGAAGACAGATAAGCAGCAGGTATGCCACAAATCCACCGTTCCAAATGGAGGCAAGACCTAACCCTAACTCTAATCGAAAACCCGGAAAACAGGAATCTCCAACTGCAACGGTATGTTTTACTTTTATTACTGAATTTCTTTATCATTTTTGCACCTATATACTAAACACTTATTGAAATCAATATCTATAATGATCACCACCAGTAAGATTCAGTTAAAGTCAGTGAACAAGCGTAAGACTACAGCCAATTTTGAACATTGTTTCATAAGGCATGTAGCAACACCTAAATAAAGTCCAGACTTCATTAGTTATTGACAATTTCGACGCCTATTAAAGTCAAAAGATAAAGGCTCCAGACGAGAAGTCAAATACAGTTGTTTATTTGAGAATGTTATTTTGTAATACCAAAAAGACTTCTTTAGGATTTATTACAACGGCACCGCAACCAGTTAACACTCTATAATTCTAACAATCCGTAATTCATTGTTTAGATGCTATATGCATTAATAATGATACTGAATTAAGTACGCAGCTAAGTTAGATTCAGAGGGTTTGTAAAGTGCACATGTTCATCTGTTAAAAAACAAACTGTAAATGTGTATTATGCGTCTCAAGATTTCATAACTCTCTTTTATGCCGCAATAAATGGTTTTTAACTTAACTTACTTCATTCCTTACCTGTAATATTGCAGATTTTATAATTCTATTCTATTTCATGTTCAATAATTTCATTCGTTACCAGTATATAATATGGTTAATACCTCAAGATAATTCGTACAGAATTTATCATTTTATTTCATGTTCGATATGACGCGAGTTTTCATTAGATGTATTGTGTGTTTGTTCAAGTAAAGCACACATTATGTTGAGAAAAAACCACGAAATAAACTGCTTTGAAATTAGAATGTTAAGATAATATTGATCAGTAAATAGGTGTAAAATTAACAACAGTTTTCAGTCATTAATGTAATTAATGACTCTCTTAGTAAATACATGTTATTCCTGGTTACAACTATATATATATATATATATATATATATATATATATATATATATTACAAAAGCAAATTTAAAATTTAAAAAGTCAAATGTTAATTCAACACAATACAAATGTCCCACAAGTGCTACGGCACGCCTGTATCAACCGACGTCAAAGCATTGAGTTTTAACATGTGCTACTTTTGAACTATGTGACCGGGTACAGAGTACAAAAATACGGATGTAAGACAAAGAAAATCATCATGTAGATCTATTCACCCCTCTTTTAATAAATAAATTGTTCCAAACTTGAGAGTCAATTTTTTTCTACAGGTCAGCGGTGTGTAATTTATTAGTTATATATCACAACGCTGCAATACGTTGTGCTACTATTTATATAGATAAGCCCTTCCCATGTCGCCTTGACCTTTTGTAACATTTAGCAGGTGCTCTCAGGTCCCTGAACCTGACAGATGGCTATCCCCTTTTAGTGGTTGGTTCTGGTCTCAATAAACACAATAATAATCATAAAAAAAATAATATTATTATAAAATTTTTCTATGATCGACTTACATATTCAGACGTGAGCGAGTACCTCAGTGTTGTACATAATTTATTATTCTGATACACTGTAATATACAAGAACAGACACTGGCTTATAGCAAGCAATAATCCTCCGTCCCAGAATTATAATAATATGTTCCATGATATGATTTTATACTCCACAAATAATGTTGATATAGGAATTACTTTGTATCTGTGCAGATTCGTGTTCGCGTCATTACTGCTTTATTAGTCGTATTTCGCACTTGGGTGTTTCCCCCTACGAGGCGATGTGTTGCGTACACTCATCGCATCTATATAATCTTGACCGTTGATCTCAAGGTTATAGTTTTTTAGTCTGAACTAAAACATATTTGTTCTTTGACATAGGCATACCTGCAACATGGGTGTTTAGCTTTTGAGGAGGCGATTTCTCTCTGTACTTATGACAATATGTAAATACCGTAATCATGAATAATAATAAAAGTTAAAAATTGTCATTTACAATTATTCTTAAACATTATTCTATCATTTAATGGTTTTGGATCATATGTACATGTATAACATTCAGTCACTCATGTCACTATAAAATTAGGTGCGTGGCGGGCGGGGTATCACAGTATTTCTAAGTTTTTATCTGTTGCGACACGTTAAAAATACGAACTCTTGGATTTTACAGAATTTCTAAGACTTGAGCTTTAACATTTGGTTTTTCTGGCATGGAAAAAATTTGTCTATATCAATTGTTTAAATGCATATATATGAATGTACAAATGTTTCTTAATTTTCAAACTTATTTTTGATCATAATAAACTCTTTTTTCAGCTGAGTGTCGGACATGGTCATTTTGTGAAAGGTATTTTCAAAAGAATCAGTGAAACAAACTTGTCTTTGTGTGGAGGTTCAGTGGTTGTTGGCCCATATTCAAAGACAGAAAACGTAAAGGACCAGATTAAAGTAGATTCTTTTAAGAAGTTTTCTACCCAAAATCAATTATTTCGACGTACATACAAGTCTGTGGAATCCTTTTTGCTGGTATATCCTGATGGTACTATTGTTGACATGTTGCCAGATAAGTCAGAAGAGTTTACATTAGAGGGATACAAAAATTTTCTTGATCCCCGGAAAAGATATGATAGGATAAAATTATTCTTATGTCAAAAAGGTACACACACACACAGAGAGAGAGAGAGAGAGAGAGAGAGAGAGAGAGAGAGAGAGAGAGAGAGAGTATCAGTCCGTCAGTTCTATTACAGTGCTTACAATATGTCATGTACTATTTTTGAGTTTATGTTAAGATCATGTGCTATCTAATAATATATAATTATGATCTATCTCTTAATATGTTTATAATCTGTTTTTCAGAAAAATTAAAAAAAATAACGCATGAAGTATGGACTTTTGATTTTTATATATTTCAGCAAACTATCATCAAAATAACATTGAAATATTGTCCGATACAGAGAGCACTTCATTAAATGACTCTTCAGATGAAGATTTACCGACATTATCATCCACTACCGTCACTAGACGTGCAAGAGAAAACCTATCTTCAACTTTAAATGAAACAATAGCCTTAGTTGTAGAATGCCGTGTTTACAAGCAAAATGACCTCTTGTGGACACAGAATATTCCAAATAATTCACTAGTAAAGGTTTGTATGATTTTCAAAAGACAGTTATAAATGCGTTTGATTTTAAGTCAAGAATAAATAACAAAGTCTGCAAAATGGAGTTTATCGTCAACAAAAGCCCACGCCTACTTTAACATTCAATTTTAAATAAAAATGACGACAACGACGGCATTCAAGCTAATACTCCCATGAATAGCTGTAAAGTTGTTTAACTTCACATCAGCAATTTTGAAGTATTTGAGCAATTTAATTAACCTCTTAGGATTTATCTGAGAAAAGTTAGATTTGTGAGTGTGTTTATGAATTGCCTTGCACTAGCACTCTCATGGCGACTTTAAAGTGCTGGCTTACGGAAAAAGTATGTCACAAACAAGCATTCCACTCCGTAAATACTTTATACTGGCACCTGGTAAACCAGTCGACATTCTATCCCCTTTATACCAAGCAACAGGCGAGGAATTATATCTCAAATTTTAAAGCCTTATGTGTGACCCGACTCTCGAGGCGGACGCTACTGTGCTAAAATATATCTAAATTCATAAAATGTATTTATTCTTATTGCCTATTTTAAGTCCATCTCATTATTTCATTATTATGAATCTTTTATTTCCTGTATAAGCTTTATGGTATTTTGCAATTATGATAAATATTAGAGTTCATTATAACGTAATTATCTGCTGGTTTAATAAAATGCGCTGTGTCAGTATACATGTATTTTTAAGAATTGAGGAATGGCTGCCGTTTGCTGATAAATGTTCTTATCACCTACAACATACAGGCACTTATGTCAGATATTTATCTTCTTATGTTCCTTTTTTTATCTTTATAAAATAGAGAGTTAATTAGAAAAAAATGAAATAAAAACTTATTTATTTCTGACGCATTTAGTCTGACGTTTTTCAATAGATAAAAATATTAAATTAAATACCTGACCCGAAGAACTTTGGAACCAAAGATACATGTAGTATACTTCGGGATATGAGTGGTAGGTATGGGAATACAAATAATCAGTCAGAATAGAAAAAGAAAATCCAAGATAAAAAACTTTCATCGTTAAAGTTTTCATAAAATCTTTTTTTCCGATTCTGGTTGTATTTGTATTCCCATACCTGAAGATTGTTGAAAACCACTCCTGTCCCAAAGTGTGTGTGTGTGTGTGTGTGTGTGTGTGGGTGTGTGTGTGTGTGTGTTAACTTCATGGTTAGGGCAAAGTGTAAAATGTGGACTGGATTGGACTCTTAGATTGGATTGGACTCTTGGACTGGATTGGACTCTTGGACTGGACTCATGAATTGGACTCTTGGACTGGATTGGACTCTTGGATTGGACTCATGGATTGGACTCATGGACTAGACTTAAAAAATGGACTTATGAATTTTTTCATAATTTTGAAATGAAAACTTATAATATCAAACACTACAAATCTTTAACATATATCTGAACTGATGATTCCCCTATAAAAACAGGAAAAAAATACTGCTATGGTAATTCTTTTTGCTTGTTTTATCTGGAAAATATCACACGTCAAAGTTCACATATTTTTCTCTTTAAAGCTGTAGTATTTGTTTGACAAGCTCTTAAATGCTTCAAATGAAATGATGACAGATTGTTGGTCTCATCTGCAGAAACTTTAGAATTACAGTATCTGATACTAAGTAAGATAAAAGTACTATGTTGATTTAAGAATAACATTAACTAGGATATATAATGATGCAGTAACAATTTAAAGTGTATTGTGACAAAATAAATATTACAATTATTTAGTTACTTTAAACACAATTAAAAAAAAAAACAAAAAAAAAAAAAAAACAAAAAAAAACACACACACACATACACACCATTTAAAATCAAGTCAAATATATGATCGATGTACTATATAAAACAATACTTTTATAACTGTATAACAATAGGCATTATAATATGAAATGAAGTAGTAATGATCATACATGCAAACAGTTATCATCATATTATTGTAATGGAGAGAAAAAGTCAAGAATTTAAACACAATTAATGACAGAAAACATATTATTTTGGGCCGGTATTTCTTATATATTTACTTCATAAACTAAGAGATCCACACAGAACTTAAAAAGATTTTTTTTTAATAATAAAATTTTTTCCTTAAGAGGAAAATTTGCATAGTTCAATGATAAATGTATTTATGAGTTTAATCAGTAAACATGTTTTTCCCGTTTAGGATGTAAAGTGTCACCTATTTGATTCATTGTATATACATTATCATGTAAAAAATTCAAAAAAAATCTTATAGACCTAAAAGACAAAATTTGAATGTCAATTTTAATTACCAGATCAGATAAGTTTATTAGAAAAATACTTTTCTACAACTGTTGTTTACAGTTACTCCTGATATAATCTGATATAATCTTCATAGTCTGAAGTGAAAAATGCCACAAAGTCACGGTCTATCATCACCTTCAACTTTTCAAACTAACATGTGTGACTTGTCAAATGTCACAAACTCTCTTCAGAAAATGAAACGAAAACATTAACTTGATAAGAGACAACTGATAACCACCCCTTTAGAAATTAAGTAACAAATACGTTATAATAAAGATAGAGTTAAAATTCTGCAGTAATATTATAAAAATTAATAACAAACCAATCACATCTGTATTTGTGATTTAAAATATATATTGGACAAAATATACAAATTAATATTGAGTTTAAAACATAAATAAGATGTCAATTCAAGAGACCAGTCCATGAGTCAAAAGTCCAAAAAACCAATCCAAGAGACTAGTCCATGAGTCCAGTCCAACGGTCCAATCCAAGAGTCCAGTCCAAGAATCCAATCCAATCCAAGAGTCCAGTCCAATACAAGAGTCCAATCCAATCCACATTTTACACCAAGAATCCAATCCAATCCAAGAGTCCAGTCCAATCCAAGAGTCCAATCCAGTCCACATTTTACACTTTGCCCATGGTTAGATTGTTTTTCTGTAAAATATACATTTCATTTTACCAATTTTTCAGACTTTAATAGATCTTGTATGCCAGAGGTTTGTTGGTAAATTACAAACATTTGATGAAATAACATTGGATCCGCAGCACAGAATATCATATTATAGCCAAAATGGGAAAAAAATAAACCTCAGACTGATTGAAGAAAGGTATTTATATTTTACTCTGTTTAATTGTCAGTATTTCTTGTTTGTTTGAGTGGTTGAAATCGCTTGCTACAAAATATAGTTTTTGCCGACTAAGTAAATCCTGTGTATGGAAAGAGAGTATGTAGTCCATCACAATCTTTTTACATCTGAGGTCAAAAGTCGTGCCAGGGATTTGACTTTGCAAGAATTTTTTCCTTTTTCAAATTATTGCGCACGCGCACGGTTGCGTTTGTTTCAAACTTTTTTTCCCAGTTTCATTTGCAAAAACCTTCTATGTAAAATAGCACACTGAATTATGTATTGTATTTTAGGCTATATCATAATGCACTCGGGATGTGCTCTTATCGCAACACATTGAAATTGATGGCTTCATTATACAGATGTGCATCACCAGATATTAAACCTTATTTGATAAAATCCGTTTAGTTTACAATGTAAACTCAAGAGCCTACAAAATATTTGTCAACTACGCGTCACTAATTAAAGGGGTGTGTGTTTTCCTGTTGTTTATTTGTTTTTTAATTCTCAATCATCAGTGTAGAATGACTTCACGATTTTAGACGACATTGACAATAAACAGATAAATTCTGTAATTTATCTTGATCAGCAACATTTGGCAGAATCAGATGATCTTTAAACTTGGAATTGTGAGGTACACATTTTTTGACAACAAACGAATAAAACATTTGACCTTTAGGAGACATTTCAGACTTACGCTGACATTGACAAATAAATGAATATAATCAAAAATTACAAAACTTCAGAAATTGGATCGGTAGTGTTGAAAGCACCGTCAAAAATTCGAAAACGCCTTGAATTTGTTGAAAAGTAAAAATTTAAAAAAGTAAAAACAGACAAGGTAGACCTAAAACAGTCACTATTCTCAAAACCGCTACAATGTTGGAAGAAGCTTTATTATTTTTAATTTTTGTTTTTTGCTTTTTAAAATTTTACAGAAGGGAAGTTAATACCAATGAAACTCATACCCGAAATGAAGATTTTCAAATCGGCGCTAGATATTGTACTTCGACAGATGCAGACAATATTGTTCGCAAAGCATTAATAGATATGTAAGTAGATGAAACATTTTATTATATCTTTGGTTAACTGCCTTTATGTTTTTATCAATCAATACATATAAAGTCTATGTGAGAAATGTGATGGTTTTGAAATGACACTTAGCATTTGGACTTATATTATATAAATTGTTTCCATCCCTTAATTTGCCACCGTGACGGAACATTTCGGCCACTAACTCTAATCCGGCCTCCACTTTTGATGCCACCCCCCGGAGGGATGACTTTGTGGGTTTTTTCTCTTTTCTGGTGTCCGGGTTCTAAACTGAAGGTCAGTTTACAAAGTCAATAAAACATTACAAATTACAATATTAAACAAAGCATGAAATATAAAATATTTTTTTTAAGTTGACCAATCAGGAATTTTCGCTCGAATAACTTATTTAAATGACTTATTACCTTTTATCTTTTAAACTCAAACATTATTTAATCAAAGTTGCTTAATTTATATATTTTAAGTCACCTAAAATGAAATTAACAATCTAATAAAATATTTGTTCTTTATTTCTGGAGTTCAGTTCACAAAGTGACTAATGTCTGAAAATCTTGTCAATGCTCACTTTTGGTCACGTGACTTAATCCACTACGACAATTCTATAAAAACATTGACTATATTTTTCGCAGTACAAATCCGTACTGGATTTGTTAATTCCGTATTTCCGAATTAAGACGGAAACTAGACACAAGATTCCGAAAAGACGATTGCGTTAAGGCTGATTTCTTAATTTGTAACATATGACATTCCTTTGTTTCCAGTACTTATTAACAACCTGTACTTTTCACTGATTTATTTATTGATATTTTTTCTTTCTATCTTTCTGTCTTCATTTATCTTTTGATAACTTATTTATGAATTAATTTGCATTTTATTTTGAATTATTTATTTTTTATAAATTCAATTAAAAACATCCCATTTTACAACATAACATGTATATGAAATGAAATGTGCTTAATTGTGACTTCTTGTTTATTTATAGAAACACAGCAGAGGAACCCACCTTTATACTTAATAAGTACAAGATGTGTTTTCTCCAAGGCAGACCACTGGGGTGTACAGCAGAAAATGCCACCATAGAGGGGGAAACATCACCCATTTTCGTCCGAAGGGGATATGAATACGTAGATGCGATAGATGAACTGGTAACTCTCGATTATATCCGTTTCCCTCTCGAAGTTGGTTATTACGGAGAGGAAGCTGTAGATTTGGGTGGACCAAGAACAGAATTTTTTACTGCCTCAATAAACTATATCAAGGAACACTTCGTTGAAATAGAGGGGACGGACTATACTGGAAGTATAAGAAAAGACGTAAATTTTGTTATCAACAAGGGGTATTATGTTGCTGGTCTTCTAATTGGTAAGTACACAATACATGTAATTTAAAAAAAAGTTTTAAATAACAAAGATTTAAAGGATGATTGTTGAAACATCGACCAATGTCATAACAGACGCAAAATAGACATGTAACATATTTGAGAAAACTTTATTTATGGTTATTTTAACTACACTGTCGAAAGTTTAACGCTATGCTGACGAAAAGAAGTCTACGCTTATCGATATCAATAAAAAATGGTACCCTCAATAGCTGCCAAGAGATAGATAGCAGCTGAGATGTACCTAACGATTGACCGGGATAAACTGTCGATTCGACACCATTCGTAAGCATAGTGTTTAACTTTCGACAGGTCTGTACTGTATACTCGCTATAAATAATCTTGACAATTTGCAAATAGAGTTTCGTGAAACGTATATGTTTATAAAACGTGTGTATTTATAAGAATTATATTTATAAGGTTAAGGTTTTAATGATAACTATAAACCTAAGGTTCATTTCCACTTAGCTAGCATTTTGAAATTTTGTACATATAGGGAAGGTTTAAATGTTGGCTAATACCATTGCGATAGCTCAATAGGTAGATAGACCGAGATTTCTGCGGTCTTTAGATTTATCCTTTTCAATTTTTTTGCCTTGGCGGAAAAAAGTCTACTGCACGATTGGAGATTGGAGATAGACCGTCAGATTTTCCGACTATAGGTAGACTGCTCGCTCCGTAAGTGGGGGGGGGGGGGGGGGTGGGATCAACCCCCAATGATGTCTTACAATTAACGCCGCTAACAAAGAGTAAAATCAAAAAAACTTCAATAGACAAATTACACGTATATTGCAGGGCTAAGTGCAATACAGAATGGACCGTGTGCCGACTTCCTAGACTGCCTAATACGATCTGAAACATGGATTGAAGGTCAAGAACATTTAGAGATGTTTAAGCTAGGCCTTAAAAAGACGGGATTGTTACAGGTATTGAAAAATAAAAAAATAAAGTAATTACTAATTATGTGTTTAAACCATTAGACGGTCCTCCTTATCAGTAGTACTTTGACCAAAAGTTTGACAACAATCCAGTGCATATTTTAGCATCCTTTTGAACAATTTGCATTTCCTGGTTCTCTTTTGATACCTGTCACGTGATATTTGGTAAAATTAGAAGCTTAAGGTGTCTAAAGATAAACATACTGGGTATTTATCGATGAAATTACCAAAGAAAGTTCTAGATTGTATAACACACAAAATGGGATACATAACAACGCTTTACAAAAATTCCAGTTGTTGCTTTCCCCTTTTAAGTTTCCGATTAGAGATTATTCTCCTGTACCCATAATAATCATCTCGTTTACTAATCACTATAGAATACGCCACAAATATCTGAACACTTAGATTAGTAATTGACATTGCACTATTTTTGTCGTTTGTTTTAGTTACTGGAGAGAAAACCATCGTTGAGATTCCTTTTCCAAAAAAGGCAAGGGATGCTCACAGTCTCAAAACTGATAAACTTTCTACAGCCTAATTTCTCTGAAGATGGGTCAAACAGAAGATTACATGAAAATAATTCCTACAAGGTCTTCATCAAATACTTGAGAGAAGTGGCAGGTAATGATTACACTAGATTATTATACATGCATCGAACACGAACATCACACATCAAATTTAAAAAGGAAATATTTGTAATATTTTCGTAACTCCATCAGTATCACAGCCATGGGTAAGGAAACAATTTTTCGTAAAATGAAACACGGTAAAAACGGGTCCGACACAATGGTGGTGATTTTGTTAATCTCTCCACTTTGTAATACTCTAAAATTGACGATGTAACAATTAGTTACAATTAGTAAACTTGATTTACGCATTTCGTATTGAATGTCCTTGTTGATCACAAACGTGTATATTCAAACCATCCCTTTAACGTTTAAATATGAGATGCAGTGTGGAAGGAACAAATAAACTTAAGAAAGCGGATACTTTCTATCCCACCCATCTCGTGGGCAAAATGTAAAATGTGGACTTGATTGGACTCTTTGATTGGATTGGATTCTTGGTGTAAAATGTGGATTGGATTGGACTCTTGGATTAGACTGGACTCTTGGATTGGACTGTTGGACTGGACTCATGGACTGGTCTCTTGGATTGGTTTTTTGGACTTTTGACTCATGGACTGGTCTCTTGAATTGACATCTTATTTATGTTTTAAACTCAATATTAATTTGTATATTTTGTCCAAAATATATGTTTAATCACAAATACAGATGTGATTGGTTTGTTAATAATTTTTATAATATTACTGCAGAATTTTAACTCTATCTTTATTATAACGTTATCTTTATTATAACGTATTTGTTACTTAATTTCTAAAGGGGTGGTTATCAGTTGTCTCTTATCAAGTTAATGTTTTCGTTTCATTTTCTGAAGAGAGTTTGTGACATTTGACAAGTCACAAATGTTAGTTTGAAAAGTTGAAGGTGATGATAGACCGTGACTTTGTGGCATTTTTCACTTTAGACTATGAAGATTATATCAGATTATATCAGGAGTAACTGTAAACAAAAGTTGTAGAAAAGTATTTTTCTAATAAACTTATCTGATCTAGTAATTAAAATTGACATTCAAATTTTGTCTTTTAGGTCTATAAGATTTTTTTGAATTTTTTACATGATAATGTATATACAATGAATCAAATAGGTGACACTTTACATCCTAAACGGGACAAATTTACTGATTAAACTCATAAATACATTTATCATTGAACTATGCCAATTTTCCTCTTAAGGAAAAAAAATTTAATATTAAAAAAAAAATCTTTTTAAGTTCTGTGTGGATCTCTTAGTTTATGAAGTAACAGTCTAGGTTATAAGAATTAAATATATAAGAAATACCGGCCCAAAATAATATGTTTTTCTGTCATTAATTGTATTTAAATTCTTCACTTTTTCTCTCCATTACAATAATATGATGATAACTGTTTGCATGTATGATCATTACTACTTCATTTCATATTATAATACCTATTTGTTATACAGTTATAAAAGTATTGTTTTATATAGTACATCGATCATATATTTGAATTGATTTTAAATGGTGTGTGTGTGTGTGTTTTTTTTTTTTTTTTTTTTTTTTTCATTTATTTTAATTGTGTTTAAAGTAACTAAATAATTGTAATATTTATTTTGTCACAATACACTTTAAATTGTTACTGCATCATTATATATATATCCTAGTTAATGTTACATAGTACTTTTATCTTACTTAGTGTCAGATACTGTAATTCTAAAGTTTCTGCAGATGAGACCAACAATCTGTCATCATTTCATTTGAAGCATTTAAGAGCTTGTCAAACAAATACTACAGCTTTAAAGAGAAAAATATGCGAACTTTGACGTGTGATATTTTCCAGATAAAACAAGCAAAAAGAATTACCATAGATGTATTTTTTTCCTGTTTTTATAGGGGAATCATAAGTTCAGATATATGTTAAAGATTTGTAGTGTTTGTTATTATAAGTTTTCATTTCAAAATTATGAAAAAATTCATAAGTCCATTTTTTAAGTCTAGTCCATGAGTCCAATCCATGAGTCCAATCAAGTCTAAGAGTCCAATCCAAGAGTCCAGTCCAAGAGTCCAATCCAGTCAAAGAGTCCAATCCAGTCCACATTTTACACTTTGCCCATCTCCTGTTACATTTTTCACAAGTTCGTAAAACACTCCCAAATGTTAAAACTTTTTCATTAAGATTTTATACCGAACTTGATTGGTGTTGTTGACATGGTATGCGTGTTTTTTGTTTACTTAGTACGGCATATTATCAAATTCTATCATTGAATAATATTTATACAGCATAGCAACCTTAACGTTACATCGATGTCAAATTTCACTGAAACGTAATGTAATTTGGTAAAACGGTGATGATGAATAGTAAATTAATAATGACGTAAACAATGTAGAATGATATATTAGTATAGACAAAGTGTAAAATGTGGAAATTAGGCCCTGGGACTGGATTGGATTTTTGGATTGTATTCGACTCTTGGTGTAAAATGTGGACTGGATTGTAACTTTGACTGGTTTGTACTCTTGGACTGGACTCTTGGATTGGACACATGGGCTGAACTTTTGGGTTGGACTGTTTGATTCTTAACCCAAGTTCTTATTCTTTTACAGTTTTAAATGATGTTTAAAGATTCTACGTACCATAAATAAAATATTAATTAGTTTAATTGAATTAATAAATCAATTTATTCCAGTTGCTTTTTATTAGTTATTGAATAATTATCATGTATCATGTCACAATTACTGGTACAGAAAAAATATTGTAAGTCCAATTCATAAGTCCAGTCCACAAGTCTAATCTAATCAACAATTTGCACTTTGCCGTTAGTATATTGAAAATAACAACCGGTATTTTAAATGTACGGAGGACAAAATATTATGTTGATGTTTTGAGTATTTATGCCACATTGACAAATTAAGCTAACAATGTTAGTTCTGTGTAATGGTTTTTTTGTGTAATAAAATTGCAATAATTAAGTTATTAGTATATTTTTGAGGTGTTTGCACGGGAATGTTTCAATAGTCCATACATGTTATTTTTAAATACTTGTTTGCTGCAATGTTGATGAGTAATTTATGCCTTTTTTGTTTCAGCTGGACGTCGACCACCGGTGAGCCTGAATAAGGTTTTGCAATTCATAAGCGCCTATGAAGAAGAACCTTATTTAGGATTTCCAATGATACCAACAGTGAGATTTGCAGAACTGCCAGGAAATATTCCAACCAGTAACACATGTATATTCCAACTGACATTACCTCTGCTAGAAAGCGCTAATGAAGATGTATTTGAAAAGTTCGATTTAGCGTTTATGAATGCTTTCTTCGGATTACAGTGATAATATGTATAACCTTGTTAAATGCAGTTGGTTTAGATTTTGAACATTTGACCATGCAATTTTTGTTTATATTGCTTTTGAACTTCCGGTGATATATCATGTTATTTGTTAGTCAAGTTTAGACTAAACATTGTAATTCAACTTATGACAAGGACAGGATAAGCCCCCGAGTATTATTTTTTAAAATTTATTATACCTTTATTTTAATTTGAAAACATTAGAAGTTTCTTATAAGCAAAGTAGTCCATGAAGAAAAAATAAATAAGAGAAAGAAAAGTAATGCAGTAAAACCCCGATCTATCTATCATATTAAAAAAACTAGCGATTACTGAATTGTGTTTCTTTTATTAATAAAAAATACTCAGCTGATCTTTGTTTTTGTTTGTTGATTATATTTAATGTATAAACAAAACGTCGACACCAAAACGAAAAAAGGAATTTCGTTGAATATCAAACAAAAAAGTATATTATGAAATCAATGATTACGAAAACTTGCTAAAATAACACAGCTAGAAACTGCTGATTATTTTTTTTCAACGTTATGGGAGATTGGAGTAAAACGAAGAACTGTTGGTGATATTTTGGCTAACAAAAAGGGTGACGGAGGCACTCCAAGAAAATGACACGGGAGTGCTATGTATTCTGAGAAGTTGTGTTTACTAATGCTCGAACCCAGAATATAATAAATCAATAAAACGATTTTTTAAATTATATGAGTCTACCACTGAAAACGATTTAATCGAGCCATCTTCAATTTCGATTTTACGTGGGATACCCACAAAAATTCACATGTCAACTTCCGGTTTCTGTCTCCCTCAGTTTATTGCCAAACTCGTTATAACGCCAAAATATTAATGGATAAATGTTGACGTTATAACGGGGTTTGTACTATTTAGTTATTGGAAATTGAAACACACATGTATAGATGACAGGCATACAAAAATTAATCACATATGACACAAAATTGCATAAAAATGATAACGGTTAACATATTATAAGCTATTGTTTATTTCTAGTATACAGTAATCATTAAAGAAGACAGATCGAAGAATTGTTTTAACGCCTCATCAGTTGTTTGTGCGTCAAACAAATGCATTTCAGAAAAATAAGTTTTTGCAAATGCATCAAAATGTCTGCAACCACTACGCGTATCGCTTTCACATTTTGAAAATGCCCAATCAATGTCTTCAGTGTCTACTTGGTAAAGACAGTCCATGGCACCTGGTTGTAAATGAAATTGCAATTAGTACAATTCTGCAAAGTTCTTGGTTCATATTTAAGCATTTATATATAGATGAAAAGGTGTGTTCGTTGTTAAGATTAATACTAAATATAAATATGAGAAAGTCTATGGACAGTTTTGATGATTTCAGGTTGTAAATTTGAAATTTCATTCTGTTTACATAAGAACTTTGCATGCTTATATTACTTTCAGACAGATATTAAGCTGATACCAAGGTAAGCTTTTGACAAATGGGGTCTCGCCACCACTGCAACCATAACGAGTGTCTTGTATATAGAAGATAACTTTCCTATCCCTGTCTTAATTTTAGTGGCGAATTATTCCTGATAATGATGATTTTGAAAAATATTTTTATTTTTATTTGGATTCAATAATACGGTGGGATGGTACATAATAAATGTTAATTTCAATTAACTAAAGACGTTGAAGTTTGGAATTAGCAAAATTAAATCAATCTTCCTTTCTAATATGATAATTTTAAAATTAATATGTTACTAAAATTTTTCGAACATGTCAAAATATATTAAAAAGTAAGTGAAACAATTTACCATTTGCTTCTGGGATGTCATACATAAATATCGGACGTCCTCCAGGACAAACGGCTTGTCTGCTCTTGCTTATATAATGATTATTCCAAAGTTCAACCAGTATATCTAACTCTCTCTGTATGATTGGCATGAAGCAATAACGCAAACAATACCTATAAAAATATAAAAACAGGTCTATTAATCATCAAACCTATAAACAGATTTTTTCAAATACATTTTTAAAAATTTAAACTTTATTTCTTTTACAACGATTAAGAAACAAGTTGTGCAACTTACATTAATCTAGCTCGTTGGCCCAAATTGTAGCGCGCGTGAGGTCTTATTGTGGGAGGAAAACCCGAGAACCCGGAGAAAAACCAACGTGCTCAAGCAGGTGACCTCATACCTTATCACATACGACGCTAAGAAATCGAACCCCGGTCGCATTGGTGATAGGCGGAAGCGCTAACCACTGCGCCACTTGAACACCCAAGTTCAAATACATTAAAGCAAGAAATGCTGCTTTCATGTACTCGTGTGATAAATTTGGTGTTGACTTAAATCCATATTCATTTTTCACCCGTAGTTACTTAAAAAAAACTAATAATATACATCTGTCATATACCATTTTTTGAATTTAATCATAAAATACATTCAAAAAAATGGTATATGACAATATTGTCATATACCATTTTTTGAATGTATTTTATGATTAAATTCAAAAAATGGTATATGACACATCTTAAATAAGCTTAATGAGGTAAAATTTAGCATGGTATTCAAACTCTTTGTTACAATAGAGGTGTCGTGTGCTACTTGCGACATTTATGATTTATTGCATTTATACATTTAATTCTCATGTGCTACTTTAGCATGCACTGTTTTCTCAAATAAAAATTATTAATATATTAGCTTACATATCTAGCAGATTGTCTTTTTTGAAGGCTCCAAATAATTCCAATTGCTTAAACAGATCTATCCATAGCTGTGCTTTCTGTCTTCTGAATAAACTCCACCATGCCTCTATTCTCTATCAATTGTAAAATCTAGATTTCATTAAAAATGCTTGTCGCCAAATCATATTAAATTACTTCTTTCCCTCAAACGCGATACGGGTATGTATGAGTATGGGTATTTGAATGACACAATAAAACTTTCCTATGTGTGTTTAAATATTCATTCTATGATTTTTACTAAACGATTGGTAACCTGAATAAAGAATTTGGGTTGATATTAGCATAATGAATAAACATTAAAGCAAAAACGTTACAAACACCAACATCTATTACAATAAAGAAGTGCCGCATCTGAATTTTCGGGAATGATGAAGTTAGTGAATATCACATGACCATGCAAGTTTTGGCCATCCAATCCTATGATTATACAGCACGACATTTTTTTCAAACTTACAAGTATTTTGATGGTGTTGTAGTTATACATGTAGCTCAAATCTTTAAAAATTGAAAGCAAATCGCATGTCGCTCATATCACTTGTACCTAAGAGTATAATTATGAATAGAATAGTAACCTATAAGCAATCTTGAAGATATACCTGATTAAACACCGATTTAACAATTTGAAAACTTTTTTCTGCCCCAAAAGCATCTTTAGCTTGGCGTCTGAATGTGCACTGCAAAGCACCAATTACAATATTTTCTGTACCGGGATCAGCCTGTAATATAGTCGGGCAACCTGAAGATATAAAATCATTAAAAACTATGTTATGGCCTGAAAACAAACAATAATGTTATTTTGGCTTTTCAATAACCTTCTGGAACATAACGCGTGAGAGAAAGTTGAAATACTAAAGGTCCGTTTACACTTTAAAATTTGGCATATAAGACATGTAAAACCCCTTATGACTTGAGATATTTGTCATGGCAAAATAGAACATGTTCTTTATGTCATGACTAGTCTTGTCCCAAAATAGCGATTAATCAATAAAAAAAGGTCATCCAGGTCATTCGGGGTCAAAACAGTAAGTAACAAATAAAATTTTGAAAAATTATGTATAAAAAATGAACAATAGTAAAATAAATTAAAATGAAATAAATAAAATGTTGAACAAAATATCCTACTGAGATCTATTTAAAAAATAAGTACATGTAATTAAATGAATTAATAAATAAATAACAGGCATGTATAAATATTAATACTGAAATTAACCTATCATCTATTGGTTTATTATAAATAACCTGTTATCCAAGTTCACAGTTATATGCAAACACGTGTAAATTTACAGATAAATTAAAAAAAATCTTATGTGACAAGTTATAAGTGTATATGTAAATTTTATAAGATCTGTCATATAAGATAAGTCTTACAGTGAAAATCCCACTTTATAAGCTATGTGATAATTTAGAGGCCTCCTTTTAACAAATATCAGAAAAAATTATCAAAACGAATAACTCATTATCTTGGTTTGAATAAAATAAAAATACTGTAATGTAAATGTAATGATTAGTCATAATTTTTTAATGCGAAATATGTCCCTCAGGTCAATGGCTTACGATGGGTGATAGATGCGCGGTATATAGGTCAAATAGGAAGTGATGTTATGTGAGATTATGGATTTCTGTGAAAATTATCATCCAACTTTAACCTATCCATTTTGAAATTTTGGAAAATGTTTTCAAATCATGCAATTGCTTACATTACAATTTTAAATATCACACACACACACACACACACACATACACACATACACACAGTGTGTGTGTGTGTGTGTGTGTGTTACAACTACAAATGAAATGATTAAAATTATATTACCTCCTACACTTTGTACACAATTTACGAAGTAAGATGCCACTACTCTAGGGTTATTGTTTGTTGTCCCAACTTTGAGCCACATTAAACGACGAGAAAATCTGAAACAGCATTAAAAATAAACTAAAAAAAAAAAAAACATACAAGTCGAGTGTTTATGTTATGTGCTACTTTTGAATTTTTATGAAATAATACATTCAAAAGTAGCACATGACAATTAATTGTTATGTGCTACTTTTGAATGTATTATTTCATAAAAATTCAAAAGTAGCACATGACATCTATAAACACGTGAGAGAGAGAGAGGTTATAATATTTGCACGCTTCCTTTTTTACAAAGTAATACATGTTAAATGCAACACAAGAGACGCTCCTCTCTCCTCCCTCCGGAGCACCGGTCTAATTTTTAATTTATGTTCGTTCTTTACGTGAACAATAACTTTAGAAATATTTATGTATTTTAATTTTTTCTATTTGGACTTTGCTATGATTTTGGATACCAAATTTGTACTTTTGTACCTGCGCCCATGGATACCCATGGTCATACTGCGAGCTCACTTACCCATCAATACATCCATGAACTCCGAATCCGTAAGGCTTTAATTTGTCGTAACTGAAAAAATAGCAAATTGTTTTTATTTTAAGAAGAAGCACTACCTGAATTTTATAATTTATATATACTTAAATAGCGAATTATCCATGATTTGCTAAAACGCCTTCAGATATATATAAAATATTGAGATTTCTCACAGTGACAGGTAGGTACAATATAGATATTACAGTGCATATACTGAAAGCATTTTACCATAACTTCAGCCATATTGTTAGTGTTTATCATCTTTATTTGACATTTATTTAAGGAAGTAAATATTACAAAACTTTAAATATTTCGCAGAAAAATTAAAGTGTATTTTACCTACCCATCCACGTGCCAGACATGGTTTGGTCCAATGGACAAATATATTTTGCGACATATTCTTCGTTTACGTCTTAGTTCAACACCAACTGGATCAATTATCCTCATAACATGCATGACGGTATCTCTAGAAAAATTTTAGTATATAAAATTCTTATTTTCATAACATACATACTAGATACTATTTTTTCATGTGCTGATTTTATTAAAAAACACCTGATAGTCCTGATAATATGATAATCTCCATACAATTGCAGTTTCAGTTTTTATAATGTTTTACTCAGGTTATAGATATCAACTCTGTAAGGATCAGTTATTCTATGCTTAAACAAATTTCAAGTAAATGAAAATGGTCGCAAATTCGATCCTGATCAATATTCAAAAATGGATTGACTCTGCATTAAGAATTGACGTTCTTTGAATTCTTAAAAGCCGTGGCAGATAAATATAAGAAACATCGCTGCACAATGTCATCATCGCATAGCACTGGTAAAAATTTGCACCCTAACCTATAGCTGGTGGTTTTGAAATAAAAAGCACCAGTTAATTCGACATTTCATATATCCCAAAGAACTGTTCAGAATGATCCTGTCATAAATGTCCAATTATTAATACATTGTATTATTATTAAGCAATAAAGTTGAGTCACTTGGTTCGCTTTTTAAATAAAGTATTCAAAAGTTAGAAGTTGCCATTTGCTAATTTTTTAATCATGATTCTGTTTCATAAGTAACAAAGTGAACATGCAATACTGAAAAAATTGTCTCTTGTGGGACTCTTCATTTCGTCATAACTACGTGCATTAAATGACAAATTTCTAAAACTAGAATATTTATTGATTTTTAAGAATATATTGCTATCAGAAAAGAATGCTATTTTCTTTTAGATGTGAAAATCATTGTACGATAGCCGATATCAGCCGTACAAAAACGCACATCACTAGCTACAAACTGTACTTAATGTTCACATAAATTTGTACAGAAAATACCTTTACTAAACATAAACTGTATATAATAAAAACATTATGTACGGTTTTTGTTGTTACTAATGCGAATGTGTACCTAATTAAACGATTTTGTACATAATGTTTTTATTATGTATAGTTTATGTTTAGTAAAGGTATTTTCTGTACATATTTATGTAAAAATTAAGTACAGTTTGTAGCTAGTGATGTGCGTTTTTGTACGGCTGATATGGGCCATCGTAAAACTGATCCCTTAGAAACGTGTCAAGAAATACCCATAATAAATAAAATAGTTAATGGAAATAAAATAATGTCATCTTATTTATTTTATTTTTACCTACGAACGTTCCATCCCTTTTGGCGCATTATACTCGTCATTTGCCTGTATCCAACAGTATCTGGTGTGTTTTCCACTTCTGCCTTTGTATTTTAAAAATAAACCATGCCTTTAATCAAACATCTTTAAAAGCAAGGTCATTTGATACCCATTTTTATAGTAGAACTGATCAAGAAAAAATTAAGTTTTTGTTTACAAATGAGTCAGTGTTTTATTTTACTGCCAAAACCTGTGATGATAATTTATTGAATAGGAAATGTATTTTATATACACACATGTAAATTTATTATGATGTTATTTTGGTGTGTGTGTGTGTGTGTGTGTGTGGTGTGTGTTAATATTTTGTGCACTTGTATATAGTCTCTCATAGCACTTTTAAGAATGTCTCAGAATATATGATGTTTTAATATATTTTAATATTTGTAAAAAAAAAAAAAAAAAAAAAAAAAAAAAAACGATTTGAGGCGCTAATAAAATATGTGCTATGTTATGCCATTTTGGTGCCACTGTTTCCCAGATTAATTTTCTTTTATAACAGTTTTTCTTATTAATCAGCATAAGTGTGACACTGAGTTAAGTATTGGTTCATTTATTTATTCATTTATTTTTTTAATGGCGTTAAGTGTCTGTGTTAATTGCGATATTAATGTTTAATGACAATTGTATATTATATAATATTATATTATATAGCATGCATGATAAATCCGGCGTCCACATCTATATCTCAACGGCGGATTGTCGGAAAAAGAGATTTGTAAAAGATTTATCATACTTGCCATTATAGCTCTTTTCAAATCGGAAAAAGTATTGCCATGAAACCCTCTTCTTGATGGAAGACCTATATTCTTAAGTCTTTTTCCAATTGCATTAGGACTGTAAAGTTAGATTAAAGCTGCATTTAGTTTTCCTGTGTATAAAACAACTTTTTCTTAAATAATCTTACTAATGAACAATGTAACACTTGAATAACAATAAAAACCTTAATTATGTTAAAAATGGTGGAAAACCCCTATGCTTATTAATCAAGCAAAGATCTTTTTAAAAAAATTAATCACATGATTATTTATCGACACGTCAGCAACTTGGGGCAAAAGCAGTGGTAATGTAAATAGCGTCATATACCATTCTTGGTTCATTCCACCTGCTCACTTTCTAAAAATTCACATTCCACCTCCTCCCACTTCAAGAATACAATAGTTAATTCAACTTATCTTGTTTTACAGTAATTAGCCATACAGTTGAAAGTACCTTAAAGTTTTTAACTTGATAATAATTTATTAAGTGTCACATACCAACATAAAGATATCACACATAAGAATAAATATTATGTATATTATATAAAAAACGTATTAAAATGTATGGTACCATGTCTATAAAGGCATACTAGACACTGTCAAAATAGCTATATACAATAAAAATCACAAGTATCACAGAAAAAATTCTAACAAATTATTCAACATAAAACAGATTTCCGTCGTTTAAACATTAGATTTAAAGTTTTGGCTAAAAAAAATTTGTACATCATCATCATTCGTAATCAATAAAAATTCACTTTAACTGTACAAGCTATAAAAAAGATTGTTCTTGTTATACATATAGTTAAAATATCATATCTAATATCATCATAAAATGGACACTTAATTAAAAGATGTTGTTCAGATTCAGCCATATTAAAATCACAATATTTACAAATTCTATCACAGATTGGAATTTTTAGCTTTGCATATCTGCCGGTTTTAATCTCTCGCATCTAAATTGTTATATGTTATATCCAGCATCTAAAGAACTTTTAAACATTTTTTATGTTTCATCGGTTTTACCCCTTAGCCAACGTAGTGATTTAGCTAAGTTTAGTTGTGGAGTAGCGCCTATAAAGATATGAAGGGTTAGAGTTAGCAAAACGTACATGCTTTAACTGTTTTAACTGCATTGAATCTGAATGTCATATTATTTTAAAATGTCCAATTTATAATGATTTTAGAGAGGTATTATTCAAATGAGCCAGAAATGTGTGTTTTAAAGATGTTTTTTATTTTGATTATTTAAATGATGAGGTTATTTTAGCTTACAAAGATATAATTTTTAGTAGTGGCAAATTCTGTAGTAATATTTTATCTAGACGTCGATCGATTACTTCTATCTAGATAATGTACATATCTATATACATGTATTATGTTTCTATTCTTTCATCGTATCTTATAACTCTGTAAAGAGTGGCTTTTAGGCATTATCATAAGTTTTTTATGTATTTAAGATGAGACGTAAATAAAATATTATTATTATTATTATTATTATTATAAAATAAAATAAAATAAAAAAAATAAAATAAAATAAATTAAAAATAAAATAAAATAAAATAAAATAAAAACAAAATAAAATAAATTAGAATATGCTATAAAAATTTTTTATCCTGTTTTAATTTACATGTTAAGTTTTTACTTACAAAAACTAAATTTGTAAAAATATAGATAAAAAATTGGATTAACATGTTATAAACTAAGTTTTGTCAGTCAATTGAGTATTAATACTTAAATCAAAAAACTTATTTTAATTGATGACTTTATCAATATTTAATATATATATATGTTAATGATGTACTAAACATGTAATTGTAATTTATACAGCTCCAGAAGACAATGCTAGTTCTTCCCACATGAAAATATAAGGATGGCCATCAAAGTTCCGAAAAAAAAACAACACAATATGGATGATTACTATCATTAAGGGGATATTACAGCAGCATTCTTGTAATGCACCCAGATTTGACTGAAAAACATGAGAATGAGTTTTCGAGTCTGACATACATTTTTATTTGTTAATAAATAAAATGATAAACTTAGGTTTGATTTTTTGTTTTTTCCCTTTATTTAAAGCGAAATTTACCTGTAATTTACCATTTAGTGATTTTAAACAAATCTGATGCTTATCTCCAATGATTACGTAAATTTCCACCTACTCCCACCTCAACATTAAGGTTTCTATATGATATTGTTATGTGCTACTTTTTAATTGTATCATTACATACAAATTCTTATTTTTGTCTATTAATTACATACCTTAATTTAATTCCTTTATGTTTTTGAATGAGTAAAGAAATCTCCTTATATGGTAGGTTTTTCTCAGCATATCTTTTTATTATCAAGTTGACTGTAAAACAAAAATTTAAAAGAGAAACAAAATAAAAGTTACAGTGACATATATTAATAGTTTCGTTCTACACTTACATCACAAAATGTAATAACGGACTTACAACCAGTCCTGCCCTTTTTTAAGTTTAGCAAATGCATTATTTTTACTTTGATCACTTAAATCACTTTATTGAAAAATGTTTAAGTTAATGACTGTTAAAATATTATATAAATATTAGAAACTTTTGAAAAAATATATTTTAAATTTACTAACCGTTCGCTGTTACATTTATTCCGATGTCCATTTTCTTTTGAGTATGTGGCAATAAATTACACACCTGTTTTTCTTTAGTTGACAACCCAATTATAAGGTTCTGATAAAATGTTACACTTTAATCTGCAGGCTCTTCATCAAATACTTTACTAAATGAACCGACCCAGATTCAAGAATTGACAAAATGTCCAAATCATTTAATTGGTACAAGTTCGCGTTAGTAACAACAAAAACCGTACATAATGTTTTTATTATGTACAGTTTATGTTTAGTAAAGGTATTTTCTGTACATATTTATGTAAAAATTAAGTACAGTTTGTAGTTAGTGATGTGTGTTTTTGTACGGCTGATATCGGCCATCGTAGTCCCATCACCGAAATTGACAGTGATGTTCCTTTGCTCGTAATGGATGTATTACATGTATAATGTTGCGGAAGCTGAATGACAAATGTCAAGGTCATCTGAATTAAATGTTTAAAGTTTGTTAAAGTGTTTTAATTAAAGTTTTTACATGTTCCTTTGCTTAAACCATGACTACAATTGACAATGATGTTCATTTGCATTATAATGTTGCAGAAGCGGAATGTTAAAGTTATGGTCATCTGAATGAAATGATAAAGTTTTTCAGTTAGATTTTTTTTAATGTTTCTTCCTATTGATCAAAAAATAATCTATCAGACTTGGAGGATTGCATGTAAGTCTGTGACTACTGTTTAAGTGAGCTAGCACCTTAAAGTCAGCATAATTCCATGTGATAGTATAAGGCAAACTACTAACATTCATGCACCACACATTGTTTGTAACTATAGCTTGAGCTATAGAACTGTGAATGACTGAAATAATGTCAATGCGACATTAAATGCTATTGACACACACACACATTGACCTGGAATCAAGATCAATGGCAAAGTTTGAAATAAAAATTGTATTCATATTTTTAATACACATGACTGGCATATATATTCTGAAAAAATATTTAAAAACTTTTACCATGTACCGTAAATTCACTGTGGCCTTGAATCAAGGTCAGAGTAAATTACCGCAATTAAGCTAGTTCCCTTTAATGTTAACTGCTACATTTGAAGTATCAAGCTTCCATACCGTCTTGTTCAAGCATAGGCATAGCTTATGGAGCAGAGGTGCCTCTCACCTCTAAGTGCGAGTTCGAGCCTCAGCTTTCAGCAATGCAATCCATTCGAGAAATTTTGTCATTTTACTTTCTGCAAGTCAATGTTTTTCTCCCTCAACTCCAGTTTACTCCACCCTTTCCAATCTGACCGCCCCAATATAGGTGAAATAATCTTGACTGAGGCATTAAACACCAATAACCTAACCTTCTCGTTCTTAAGAAAAATTCACAAGGTCTCAGCACTTAAAAGTAACTGTCACCTTGAGCCAAATTCAAGGTTGATCAATGAAATTGACCTATTACCACGAGCAATACCGACCCTACTGGGCCTTGTTGACCTTGAACTTTGTGGTTATGCGAGTTGGCTATGGCCCTCATGTTTTCCATTATCAAAGAAAGGCGGTGAAAAGAAGCATGGAATTTATTACGGTATACAGTGAAAGCAACAAAAAGATATTTAACCTGATAGTTTAATAAACTCATAGAAGAATTACAAGACTGTACGTGTTGATTAGATTTGTTCATCTACTTACTATCAAGAATTGTAGTAATTATGAAGTACCTAAAAGCAAAGAACAATGACACTGATTTACCTTTAAATTCAAACATATTTAAAATTTGTTCAGTCTACTTGATATTTTTATTAAACTAACTTTATAATTTTCAACAGTCATTCTAAAAAACACGAAACTGATTTTTTCCAGTTAAGAAAAAAATTGCATATCAGTTAACTTTGCTCATCTTCAAAACAAGGCCTACACGGACAAACAATACCATTGGTTATGCCAAAAAATGTTAAAGCATGTTTTGTATAACTTCCCTCTTTAACTCTGCAACTTGATTCCTATTGTGAATTTCAAGAAAATTGTTCACTTCTTCATTTTCTGATAACCCTTCCTCAATAAATTCCTCCATATGATCGCTGTCCTTCAAACAAAGTATATGTAAAACACAACAACTCAATATAACTTTAACGATCTTGTCTACATCCAACATGTCGATAAACTTCAAACGTCGAAATCTTCCTTTCAAGGAACCAAATGCCCGTTCAATGGGATTTCTGGTAAAACTGTGCACATAATTGTATCTGCGTTGATCTCTACTCATATAACCATAATCTTTAAAAGGCGTCAATAACCAGGAATGAAGCGCATAAGCTGTATCCCCTAGCAGATGTGTATTTCTTGGAAACATATCATCAGGGTTGTTTTCGATTCTGTTAAATAGCGGTGAATTTTTAAAAACCCTCGAATCATGTACAGATCCTGGCCAGCCGAAATACAGGTCCAAAAAATGTAAGTTTGAATCACATACTGCTTGTAGAACTATTGACGCGAATGATTTCCGATTAATGTAATTTTCGAGGTACTCTTTGGGAGTCCTAATTGGGATGTGGGACCCGTCAATTGCTCCGATAACTCCGGGGAAACCTTTCAAATTCTTTAACCCTTGAACTTTATCATTTACGTTTTTAGCTTGCGGCCATGCAACATACTTTGGAAGGGGTTTTTCGCTGATAACATTCGACAATCGTTTCACAATGTCAAAAACTGTGTATTCACAAACGCCAAAATTGTCTGCTATTGTTTGCAGTGACATCTGAGTGGAGACATATTTTAGAAAAATCAGGGCTTGCTTCTCCATGGGAATTGTTGTCTTGCCTTTATATTGTGAAAGGTCTTCCATTAAAACATAAAAGGTTGACCTGTCAAGTCTAAAGCGAGTTCTAAATTCATGGTTAGTATAGTTGGGAATTACATGTTCACTGTAATTGAGCATACGTGGGATTTTTCCACCTCTGTTTCTCTCCAAAACTACCAAAAACTGTAAAATGATATTATTGTGATAATATGCAGTCAAAAGAGAAATATCTTCACTGTCACAATCATAAATCAATTCTGTTATAATCGCAGCAAGTACATTTGACGCCATTTTTGTTGCAGTAAACTGTTTATTTGTTTAAAACATTTCATACCAAAACCAGTTTCCAAACATCTCATCAAACCGGTTTTAAACAAAAATCATAAACCTATCATGATTTATATCAAATTCGCCTTTAGTTCTCGGGTTTTCTATTTTTAGCTGGACATTTCCGGTCACCTGACAACTGGACTATTTCAGACTAAGCAGACATGGACCAAGACTAAAATGATCTTGCAAGATTATTTATTTCTGACAATCCCTGCCCATTAATTATTACTTTAATGTGTTCGTTTTACACATACAACACGTCATACTCTACTATCATATCAAGTTTTTCGTCTTAATTTTCGTTTTTCAGATGATCGAGCAGCTATCTTATAAGCATGTTCCAAATTATTCCGTAATTTCCTGACATAAACATTCATCGGTTCTTTATTTTGTTCAAAATCAAAACCAAACGGAAAATCTATGGGGCAATCTTGGGATTCTATCGAACATTAAGAAATAAGGTGAATATTCTGTAGACTCCTGTTTTGTAGAGTTGTACGCATGGACCAGTGAACTGACATGATTTACAACCTGTCTTCTGATTATCTGTTAACGTTCCCATCATTCCAAGAAGTGTTCCATTAAATCTTTCGCATAATCCGTTTCCTTGTGGGTGGTAGGGAGTAGTACGAGATTTTTCAACCCCAATTAACTTACATAATTTCTTGATTGACTTTCCTTCAAAATTTGTGCCCTGGTCAGTGTGTTTTCGCTGAGGGAGGCCATAATAGACGATAAAATCTAGGCTGTTGATTTGGCACGCTGGTTTCTAGTTGGTATTGCAACAACTATCGAGTAAAGTGATAACTTACATATTGCCAAATCTCCCCTTAAATGTTTTCAACGACAAAAAGTACATACATAGAAGCTCTAACGGTTAATAAATATGGATGTTATACTAAACAACGATCATATGATTTCATCCAGTTTTAGATATCTTTGTTCATTCCAAAAAAAAAAAAAAAAAAAAAGAGAGAGAACGCGGCATTTTCCTGTGTTAAAAGACGGACTTTATTTTGATGACGTCACACGGTGTCTGCTTCGCCTGTTGACAGATCTATGTTATATGTATTCTTGTCTAATAAATCGTATGCATGCATCCAAGAGGTGAAATAAGTGTTTGTTTTTATTACTGAATCCCCTGAAAGAAAGGATGATTTTTGAAAATTATCTTTATCTTTACTATAGGTGTTTCTGAGGGAAAGATTCGGATTTACTCATGTATGCAAATGAGCTCTTCCTTATTGAAGTATCTGGGTCAAAAGGCCAATCGAAGAGAAATCGAAAGTACTTCAGATATCAATGTTCAAAAGTGCAATCTAATATCACCTTTACGTTTGTAAATATGTCAAAAATATACGAATATATAAGGCTTAAATAATGTTTCTTAAAAAACGGTTAGGAAGTTAAGCATAAAGTCAATGTAAACAATGATCTTTTGACTTTCGGTTTCCGACATGAGTGTACCAATAGGTCTTATGTTTTATTAGGCATCTTTAAATTGATTCCTGTCGTGTGTCAGTGTCACACTCAAAAGCCTGACTCCACATAATTGAGTTTTATGTATACAAATATCGTTCAGTGAGTTTATAACTTGTTCTTAAAGATATCCACGTAATCTAACCATATCTGTTTATTAATTCTAATAATCGACTACTGTAAAAATTTCACGCGTTTTCAGTCAAATAAAAACATCGTCACTTGTTTAATTATGATAAGCAGGGAGGTAAGATCAGGTGTCAATATTGTAACTTGTTTTTAAATGAAGTAAATAGGATAAAATTACATGACTTAACTTTCTATCGCCATCAATTTGCAAGTTGTCATATCTGTTTACATGCAGTGAAATATCGTCCGATATAAATACTTACACTTTGATAGGTAAAAAGTGGCGCTAAATTATACGTTTTATTATTTTATGTTGCATAAGATTTATGAATTGTTAATTTTGAGTTGCATAGTTAATGGTATAGCCATTTAGTGCAACATGGTTTATGATATGGTCATTCTGACAGTGAAACATGATTTGTGCTATATGGTCATTATGATAAGGCCATTTTGATTCACACGGTTTATGATATGATCATTTAGTTCCACATGGTTTATATTATTGTCATTTAATGTCATTGGGGTTATGATATGGTTATTTATTGCCACATGGTTTATGATATGGTCACTTAGTGCCACATGGTATAAGTAAAACATGGTTTGTGCCCGGTTTGTAATTTTGAATCACATGATTATGATATGGCTATTTGAGTCACATAGTTTGTAATATGGTCATTTAGTGTCGCACGGGTAATGATGTGGTCATTTAGTGCAACACGGTTTGGGTTGTTTTCATTTCATTTAACATTGTTTACATTATTGTAAATTAGTGTCATGTGGTTTAAGATATGGTCATGAAGTTTCACATAGTTTATGATATGGTCATTAAGAGCAACATGGTTTATATTATTGTCATTTAGTTTATGATATGGTTATTTAGCGCAAATGGTTATGATATGTCACATATTGTCACTTTGTGTCATGTGGTTTATATGGTCATTTAATGTCATGTGATTTATAATATGATCATTAAGTGCAACATGGTTTAAATTATTGTCATTAAGTGTCACTTGGTTTATGATATGGTTATTTAGTGCAAATGGCTATGATATGGTAATTTAGTGCCACATGGTTTATGATATGGTCATTTAGTGCCACACGGTTTGATATGGTCATTAACTGAAACATAGCTTGTGCTCTATGGTCATTTTCAGTCACATGATTCTGATATGGCAGTTTTGAGTCACAGTTTATGATATGGTCATTTAGTGCCCAGGGTGATGATGTGGTCATTTAGTGTAACATGGTTTATATTATTGTCATTTAGTGCCATATGGTTTACATTATTGTCATTTCGTGTCATGTGGCTTACAGTAAGGTCATTTAGTGGCATATGGTTTATGATATGGTCATTCAGTGAAACATGGTTTTTCATGACATTTTTGAGTCACATTGTATAAGTGTTTAGTGTAATGTGGTCATTTATGCCACATGGTTATATAATATGTTTGAGTCATGTGGTTTACAATATGGTTATTTAGTGCCACATGATTTATGCTATAGTCATTTAAAGAATCATGATTAATGATATGGTCATTCGGTTAAACATGGTTTATAATATGACATTTTGAGTCACATGGTTTATAATATGATTATTTTGTGCGACATGGTTCATGTTAAGGCCATTCTGAGTTACTCAGTTTATGATATGGTTATTAAGTGCAACGTGGTTTATATTTTTGTGTCATTTACTGTGCCATGTTGTTTTTAATACGACCATTTAGTACCACATGTTTTATGACATGACATTTGAGTCACACAGTTTATGATACGGTAATTTAGTGCTACATGCTTTTTAATATGGTCATTTAGTGCCACATGGTTGATGATATGGTTGAGTCACATGGTTTATTACATAATCATTTTGTGTGGCATGGCCATTTTGGGTCACCCAGTTTACGATGAGGTCATTTTCTGTTATCTGTTTCTAGAGGTCGAAATTAGGCTTATGCCTCTTAGACCCATTTTGTAGATACATCGAATTTTTTTTGAATATTTTTGAAAATTTTTGTCACTTCCGTTTCCGTTAATTGGTCTCATAACAGCTGGGAGTAAACTTAAATAAACATCTGACCATGCTGTATTCAGTCTGTTCTTAAAAGAGTTGATGGAATCACTCTCGATGACATCAGATGGCAATTTATTCCAGACGTTAACTACCCTCTGGCTGAAACTTTTTCTCCTTAATTCTGTTCTGCAGTGCCTTTTCACTATTTTCAAATTGTGCCCTCTTGTCGTCCTACCCGAGACTGTTGGAAACAATTTTTCCTTATCGACTTTGTCTATTCCATTGAATATTTTGTATGTCTCCACCATATCTGATCTGAGTCGACAGTATTCCAGTGATGGTAAACCATCAGTCACATGGTTCATGATATTGCTATTTTCTACAGCAAGCGGATTTTTTATACACCTTTGTATTTGAAATCAACAGTTAGAAAAACAGATACTGTTTAGCGGTCGTTAAATGTGCAGAGTCTAGACCAGTTACTTTGAGTCCAAATAAATAACTTTTGATCAAAGGTTACTTGGACAAGAAACTACAATATCCGGAGATTTGTGCACTTCTTACACCGACAAATAGATCAAGTTATACCAGATGACGTAGAAATTTCACCCTATTTGGTACCTTATAAATAGTCTACCAAAAGGTATAATCAACGTTCATTTGTCTAATGTTTCAACACGAACTGAAACACTTCAGCCGAGATGCTTATTGTGTGAAATTCAACCTATAGACGTAGAAGATATCCAACAGATAGAAAAGAATGACAATATTGACCCATTAGCAAAGGTACAGATGTGCACGGACACTTTAACGGAAGATGAACACAATAAGGTAAAACAACTGTTGATCAAGCCAAGAAATATATTTAGTACAGGTGATGTCGACAGGTCACATGTTACATCAGTAAAGCATCGTATAAATTTAACGGGTAAAGTACCTGTAACACCAGTATAGATTTAATGGATCAAGTACCTTTCAAACAATTCATGCTTTAGTACAAGGGTCGCTCTGCAGTAATGCTATATAATACTGTGACAGTAAAGCAAAATTTTAAACATTTGATTTTTAACATAATTTACCTTCTAGCTTGCAGGTTTACACCTTCATGAAAGACTCATAACAATCACAAGATAATATTTCACATTATTTTTCAATATTTTCATCTGGACTCATGGGCATATGCCTTGGATTGGATGTTACAGTGGACACGAAAAAACATGCTTGTGACAAGCTAAATCCACATTCTTGTCATTTATCTTGCATTTTTATGTACCATTAGTGTGAATTACAACATTCTTTTCTATATTTATGACATTTTCACAGATGATGACATTGTTACACTTAATTTTAAAAATGCCTCAAACAATGATGAAACTCGAGCAAAAATATTATTTCATTTCAAAATTAATATACAACTTAGATAAAAGAAAAAACAAAAGAATTGTTACATGAAATGTCAAAATTCAGAATCAATTATAGAAAACTGGTTGATTCAACCATAAGGGTACAAAAACGTAGTTTTGGATGTTACCATTTCAATGGTGGACACCGAAAAAATAACAAATCAAGTAAAAACACAAAACATTTTTTTTCTTTTTTAATACTAGTGTTTTTTTCTGCACAGAACTGCAGCTTAATAGAGTAAACTCAACTAAACATGTTAAACACTAAAATGCTGAAATTCTATTTAAAATTATTCCGATTCAGGAAATGTAAAGATAAAGATTTGAACACGGTTTGAGCTTTTTGTCACATCAAGATAAGGCTGGTCAAGGCGGTGAACAACAGACGAGACATGTTCCCAACTGACATCCTCCTTTGCAGCCACTTGTATCCATTTTTATAAGGATGGGCATCCACCATATACCGCAACAAAACTTCATCTTGATATTCATTAAAATCAAGAACCTGCAATCAGAAGTTAGGCCAATTAATGTCTAGTTAACAAGTATCAAACCTAAAACAAAAACTAATAAAAAGGGTAGACTTGCAGATGAAATCTGTGCAATAAATATGTCCAGAAGTGAAGTTGAATTCATACTGCTTTATGATACTTTTAAGATATATCATGACAAGAAGAACACATTTGCAATGTGCTGACTGTGCCTCTAAGTGTATTCTTCTTGCTTGCATAATAGATCATTTTTAACAAACTTGTTTAAATAATCCATGTTAAAATAGGCATATTTGCTAAATTTATACCAAGCAAGAAATTAATTGGATTGGATGGTGTTTCATGCCCCTATCAAGAGTATTACACTTAAATCGATCAAGGCAACTAGTAAATTGAGGTGGAGGAAGACCTGGAATTTACAACCCAGGAAAACCACCTACTGTCAGTAAGGAAACAGATAATCTTTCCAAGATAAGGTCGGTCGAAATCAAAACTAATTACGAATGCTGAAACAATTAAAGCAAACAAAATATATACAACAAAAATTTAAACTCTACAAACTAAACACTTAATTTAAAAAAAAAAAAAAAAAAAAAAAAAAAAAAAAACTTATAAAGAAGCATATGAACAACAACCTTGTAACAACATCGACTTAATACCTCTGCTACAAATAATTTCTTGATTTTACCACATGGCAAGGAAACTTGCACAAATTCTCCAATGGTGTACCTGGATGTATACACATACATGCATCTATTATAACAATAGTCCAAAACACTATCATCGAATACAAAAATGCAATTCTACCATTTAACATGCTGTAATGTCAAAGAAATAAAAAAAAAAAACCATCAAAGAAACTGTGGGAAAAAAATAAAAAAAGCTGATCTGTTTTTGAAACACAATGCTCAACAGTGATTTTTCTAGCAGATTTTCACAACTACCTCTGCCTTTTCAATTGGGAAAATTTCTAATACAAATAATGCACATTTTTAATGAAACTGGGAAAATAAGTAAGAATTTTAGGAAAATATGACCAAATTTTGCTAGGGGAAGCAGCCTTCTAAAGGCAGTAAAATCCAGCTAAAAAAATCACTGCTCAACAACAACAACTATATAGGACCAACCACCATGATAAATGATATATATACCCAGTTACCACTTAAAAATTAACAAAATAGGATCTTACCTTTCTGTAACAACTGGAGTGACATCGTCTTTAGTTAAAACATCTAATAAAGTTTCCACAGTACTTGGCGATAACTGGAAACTTTCATCAAAACTGTCTTCTATAAATAAAAAAAGTGTTCATTAATGTAGATGTTGTGTATGAAATCAAATTAAACCAATACTCAGTCTAGATATTTCACTTATATAGAGGCTGTCTATTTCTCGCTGATAGAGGGAACCTTTCTCAAGAGAACTGACAAACTTTTTCTCACTAGGAATTGTCTATAGTGGGATTCGAATCCAGCCAATCAGAAGTGTTGTGATGAACAAGTCAGCGCTTTAAATCACTCAGCCACACAGGCCCATACTTGTGTAGGAGAGTCAATCTATAATTAAATGCTTCATATAAATTGAGGGTAATGCATGCAATAGAATTCATGTTATTATTTACCACCAAAAACATTCCAAACGATTAAATTTTAAAATTTGTAAATTACATTTACATGGTCAGAAAGTAAGTGCTAAATAACCTTAATACAAAGTAGAACAGTTTAACTTTTTGTTGGCTCTTTATTTATACCTGTATTCATTGGTATATTGTCTGTCAAATCGTCTTCTGTCAAAGTAGCGATTTGCCCGTCTTGTTCGAGGTTTTCTCTCTGGTCAACATGTTCATCAGCTTGGTTGTCAGTCTGATCAACTTGTTCAGTTTGGTTGCTGCCTTGGTCAACTTGTTGATCATTAACTTGGTTGCCTCCCTGGTTTTCCTACAAAAAACAACATATGACTCTTTATTTGATTTAATTCATGATTTGACCAGTTGATATGAGTATTATAAAATACAAGATTATTATCTGTAGTGTTGTCACAACATATTTTCACTACATAAAAAAACTGAACCAAATACTGTATACAAAGCCATCTGCATGGTGTTTTGTTATGTTCATTTCATGCTCAGCAGTAAAAATCAAGTTTACAGAAAGAAGTCAAATGATGCACATATGCAAGTTTTGCACATTAAAAAGGTTAACAAAAAGATGCTGAAAACACAGTGACAAGATGAGAAAAAACACTACATCAGACAGGATAAAAACAAAGGACTGAAGTGTCACAAATTTGTACCTGCAATGTTCCTTTTGCCTAGTAGTATGGTTAAACTTGTTTTAGTTGCCCTCGAAAAAAAAACAAAACAAAACAAAAACAACTGAAACATTTGCTTACGTTAAGTGCTAATTGAGCTCTTGTCTGTCTCATTCTTTCCATGGACCAGTTGTCTACAAAGCGAATGTTGCTGCAAACACCAGTGCCATTCACACAGGCCTCACAATAACAGGAAAGCCTTCGAGACTGGATTGTACCCGTTTCTATACTCCTCACACAATGCAGGGATCTGGTGCCTTTAACTGTTGCTGCTAGTCTTTCTGTTTATAATTTGCGAGTCTATCCAAAACACAGATCTCCTGAAATGTGTACAGCCACTGGACTTTTTTTCTCTTACGAGGTTATCACGACAGTACTCGTACAAATTCCTTGCACCTCTAATGACACACTTTCTTCTTTTAACATAGGATCTTGCCTCTCGTTTAATGACAGCGCTTTCCCCATCTGATGGCCCTTTCCCATGTCTTGATCCAAAAAAGTTCCTCTCCATTGTGCAGCCATACTCTTCAATACTATATGAAATATCCTTGAATGGAATCTTTGATTTATACTGGCTTACACACCCACCTGTCCACTGAATATAATGACTTACAGGTAAGTTTCTAGTAGATGTAAGATGCTGATGTGCCATAGTAACAAAGCAATGCACTGCATGGTGATCATGTTTCAAATCGTCTGATATATAAACTAATGATTCTGTGACAATGTCATCTTCGCAGTCTTCACATTTGTAATAACACACGATCGGGTGGACTGTTGCAAGTTCATGTGTCCAATGTGCTAGTTGAATTTCATCTTGGAACATGCAAGTAAAATTTTCTGCAAAGTCAAGAACCTGAATCACAGTGCCATGTCGTGGATTTGTCCTTATCTTTTTAAACTGTTCGTTCTGCCACTTTGCATGAAAGAGGTGATGTGCGAATGGTTTACTTTCCTGTTTCAGTTCTTCTATGAGTTCACTAACTTTACCTTTTTTTCGGTCAAAACCTTCTTTGTAGTTGTTATGGTTTTCCCATTCTTGTCTTTCATCTCTTTACCATTTTTGACTTTTGGAATAGTTTTAGTTTCCCATCTTAACCAAATACAGTTCTCATTGTTCTGGTCAGACACTGGTTCCAAATGCTCAGCTATCTTCTGTACACCACAAGTTCTGCATGTTCTGTCCAAACACTCCAATTTATAGAAACTTTCTTTTTGAGGTTTTGGACAAACAGTTAAACTTGATAAAGCATATTTGTCTTTGACTTTTAAAATGCCTTGTCTGCTGTTCTGTAAAATCTTATTTAATTCCCGCAGTTTTAACTCAATGTTTGTGCAGTACTCGCACAAACATTGTCGGTATTTGGTTTTTTGGGCACATTGAATAAACTTCGGTCTCAGCTTACAAAACACACTTAATGATATTTTTGTCTCCGGATTTTCACTTTTGAATTCTTGGTACAATCCTTCTACAGATTTGTCCACAATCATTCTACTTTTCTGGTATTTTTTTAAAACTTTCTTTTCATCTGGGAAATATGTCGCATTGTCTTCAAAAAATGTTTCAACTTTACTTCTGATTTCACCAACCAAAGCATCACTTCTTTTCTTTCTCTCTATTGCATTCTCTCGGTTATATCTATTTAAAAAACTTGAACTTATTCCAAATGCTTTGCTGGTTTTCCTTCCGAGTCGATATCGACGCATAATTGAAAAAGCACCAACAATTATTCTTCTTCTTTTTCTATCTTCCTCAGACTTGCTACTTTTTAACAAATTTAATGTCTCTTTGACAGCATTTAGTGCTGTATCTTCAAACAATCTGGATTTCTTTGATTTAACAGACAAACCCAACTCTTCAAAAGTTTTTCTCTTTTGGGGCGTTGACTTTTCAATTAAATCTATTACTGTGTTTACATATTTAATAGGCGATTTCGGGATTACTGCTCTGGCACGGGAAAGTGATTTTCTTTTTGCTACTGACGACCTTTCATCTACATGGCTAGAACTATCTTTTACAGTAGGTTTCTGAAGTTTGATTGTAAGAGTTTGTTTCTTTTCGTGATATTTTTTACGTCTTTTTTCATTAATTCTCCTTTTTTTCTGGGAACTCAAATTCTGTCTTTGGTGCTGTTTATCTTCTCTCCATTTCTTTCGCATTTCTTGTTTTTTTTATGTTCATTTCTTGTCCAAGATTTTGATATTTCTGTTTTTTGTGTTTCTTTTTCTTTTTTCTTCTTTTCGCGATGTTTCCTAACACGTTCTTTGGTAAGCAATCTAGCCCTTTCCCTTTTTTCTTCACTTAAAGATAATCTATACAACTTGGCTCTTTTTGCATCTTCTTCTTTGTACTTATTAAACTTTTCTGGATTTTGTTTCAGCTGTTCTCGCCAGTGCTTTGATTTTGTTGCCTTGGGGGCCATTTTTCTACCTATAAAGCAAATTGCAAAGCCAACACTATTTGCAATATATATATATTACTTGTGGTGTTTTAAATTTCATGCCCCAGTCAAGTTTATTTAACTAATATCGAGGTCAGTTCTGGGATGGTGGAGGAAACCAGAGTATCCAAAGAAAACCACCAGCATTTGACAAGCCAGCTGAAAAAACTTTGTCATACCAGGTACCATCTTAAGTGACATATTTTGCGGAATTATCTCATACTGACAAAAAAACAACCAGGCTATTGGCATGAGGGGGTGTGATCTGTTAACTGACATTTAAGAGCACAAAGTTCCTAAATAAATGGGGTTGGGGTCTTAACAACTGTATGCTGTCAATAATATTGATGGGGTAGTATGGACAGGCATACGGAATGATTACTTTAAGGCTCCCATATAACTTGACATGGCCATTATGGGACACTAACGAAATTTTAATATAATAATTCAAGTGCTGATGTATTCATTAGTCCATTAAATATGAGCAAACAGAGACTTAAATCATACACAAATTATTAAATTAAACATGGTGTCTTAGTAACATCTGTTAGTGTCTCTGTAACGTTTGGGCTATTTTTTTTAAAATAAAAATTTGACTAGGTTCACAACAAACAAAATCTTTTATTAGGTTTATAAAAAAAATTATTGATAATACCATATAAACCAAATTATTTTCTAAAAAGACGAAACTATCTCAAATATATCACATATTAATTATCTACATGTATGTAATTTAAAAAAAGTAGTAATAATATCTTGTTCTGAAATATTTATAAATTTTCATAGGTACCCCTATTGTAACGCATTACTGCAGAGTGACCCACAACAGATAGTTGCAATTTTCACCAATATTGATGTATGTGTATGTCAATGTACTACGATAAGTTGGTAACCGTACGAGATGGAGGACGAGTTGGTTTTATACTTAAGAGGAATTGGTAATAAAAGGACGAGTTGGTTTTACTTTTGGGGCGAGTTGACTTCGAAAAAATATGGGCGTTGGTAAAAAGAGTTGAGTTTTAATTGGGACGAGTTGACATGTATTCATAAAGATAGCATTGATATATAATTAGATACATGTACTTTCTATACAAACGAGCAAAATAAATTTTCGATACACAGCATCTTCCTCGTCATGATAGAATTGAAACACTAAATCAGTGAGGTTCATATGAATCACAGACGTTTCGCCCCAAACCACCTCGCCCCAACATTTGCTCATATCGCCCCAAGTCACCTACCACAGCGCCCCAACTTTTTTTCCTATCGCCCCAATTCTTTAACCATAACGCCCCATTTTTTTTTTACCTTTCGCCCAAAGTGTCTTATCACAGCGCCCAAAATTCCTACAGATCGCCAAAAATTTGATAACCACGGCGATCCGGTATATATTTCGTTTGAAACGTGCAAACCACAACGCCCCAACTTCAACACTTCCCAGCAGACATTTGACGTTGGACTGACGTTGTATAGACATCAGATTCTGACGTTGTCACTACGTTAGATTTTAGTTAGAAAAATAAATTTTTAGACGTCATAACCTGACGTCAGTCCAACGTCTTTCAGCACCGTCTGATCAACGTCAGCACAACATCAGATCAACCAGCACACAAAGTGTCTAGATAATTTTGATGTCTACCTGACGTCAGTGCAACGTAATATCAACCAGTAATCAACCTCAGTAAAGTGTTCTCACGTCTACCTGACGTCAGTACAACGTTATATCAACCAGTAAACAACCTCGATAAAGTGTTTCCACGTCTAATATCAGTACATCATATCAATTGGTAAACCGCAATCTCTATACGGTCGGACCACATGTGAGAAAGGATATTTTCCTTGCCGTAGCACTTTACTGGTTGGCTCAGTGTCAATATAATGTGACCGAGTGGTGTGCGATATTAATCTGAGTCATTGTGCGCCAGTGTGCTAGCTCTAGTACAGGGCTCGACATTAACGGTAGTCCGACTGCCCGAGACAAGTGAAAATGTCCGTCGGACAAGTAAAAATGCTGGTGATCTGCCCGACTGGACAAGTGAAAATTTATTGCGATTATATTTTTCCACTCAATTGAAAAGTTCCTAAACTTCGTTTCTTTTACTGTGCGCTCTTATTTTTAAACAAGGTAACCCGTCTGGAATGTTTTAAGAACGTGCATTTTCATTGGTCCATTGCAATAAATTATCAAATCAACGTGTTTCTTGCAGACTGTCGGTGAAAATTATACATAGTAACTTAACAATGGCTGATCACGCTGATCAAAAATTGAAACAAACGTCTTTGTTGTCATTCTTAACGAATCCCTCCGGTACACAACCACAGCCCTCATCAAGTAAACGTAAGGCTTCAAAAGAAGTATATGAAAAAGAAAAAAGAAAACGTCTCTTTCAGTCGAAATGGGAACAAGACTTTGACGGTCTTATTGACACAGAAAATGGCATGGTTTGCACAATATGCCGGGATATGAAAAATATAAGTGATGCTTCATCTTCATTTCTAACTGGCAACAAAACATATAGAATAGAATCAATACGGTCGCATTTTATATCTCCAAAGCATCTTTGTTGTGTTCTAGCCAGGCTTGTACAAGAACGTGCGCAAGTCGGTCAGTTGCCAGGGCCAATGGACGTTGTTATTCAGAAAATTGGAGATAAAAATAAAATTATTTTGTCCCATATGTTTAACACTGCATATTTTGTGTTAAAAGAGGAGCTTCTTTTCACGAAATTTCCTTCATTGGTACGTCTGCAAGTTAAAAATGGGTCTGATTTAGGTCGCATTCAGAGCTATGTAAATGACAAAGCTTGTGCCAGATTTGCCCCACACATCTCAGCATATGTAAGGGAAAAAATTACAGACGAAGTCCAAAATTCAGATGTTCTCTCTGTAATTTTTGATGGGGCAACTGATTGTGCTATAAGTGAGGTTGAGATTGTGTATTGCCGTATTTGTGTTGAAGGTGTGGTGAAAAATTATTTTATTGGGTTGGAGGATCTTGAGCATGCACATTCTCAAGGAATATTTGATTCAATTGACAGGGCTATGACTAAATTTGGGTGTAACGACTGGAAGGAAAAGCTTGTAGCAATTGGCTGTGATGGTGCTAAAGTCAATATTGGTGTTAATAATAGCGTTGCAACACGCATGAAAGCTGATGGTAGAGATTGTGTATTGCCTATTCACTGTGTTGCACATCGCTTAGAACTTGGAACTTTGAGTGCCATTAAAAATAATAACATGCTTGAAACTGTTCAAGACATGCTGCATAAGATACATAAGCACTATAACTATTCTCCGAAAGCACTCAGAGAACTGCGAGAAATATCTGAGGCTCTTGATGAAAAAGTCATTAAGCCAACCAGGTTAGAGGGTACTCGGTGGGTACCACACATGTTTAAGGCCATTAAATCACTCTGTTCAAGCTACCTAGTGATACTTGCTCACTTTGAACATGTGTCTCAGGCTAGGCCAGGTCAAACAACACCAGCTGTAGTTGGTAGAGCAACATTTATGATGAACAAACTTAAAGACTGGCGAGTACTACGCTTTATGTTTTTCTTGTATGACATGTTAAAGATAATCAGTATTCTGAGTTTGAGTTTTCAAAGAGACGAATGCTCTTGCATTGATTTCTTCGATGCACTTGAAACTGCAAACTTGTCATTGATTCAGCTTGGTCAGCAACCACGTGAACATTTGCAGGCCTTTTTAGATTCACTTATCATTGATGCAAATGGTCAGTGTAAATACAAGAACACAGATTTAACACACTATGATGCTAATGCTGACTATAAGGAACTACAAGCTGTTATTGAAGCTGTAACCAATCGAATAAATGGCAGATTTGAAAGTGACACTGACCCAGTTAAACCTTTTCTACAAGCTGCACGTGTGTTTGACATAAAAGAATGGCCAAATGATAGGGCACATCTAGCAGCTTATGGTAATGCTGAAATTCAGCAACTGTCAGATCATTTTTCTGATGTGTTGGATAATATGGGCTGTGAACGTAATAAGCTACATCAAGAGTGGACTGCTGTTAAAGCTCATTTTGGCAATCAGATTAGAAATGTACCCTTAAGACCAAATCAAAATGTCCTCAACATCAACAGTTTGTTTCTTGACAGAAACAGATTTAAGCATATAAAATGTCGAGCCCTGTGCTTACACTTCCTGTCTCTAGCGCTATTTGTGAAAGAGGTTTTAGCTGTGTGAAAAGGATAAAATCTGATTGGCGAGCTAGCTTAAAAACAAGCACTATGAATGATCTTTTGACTGTGTCAATTGAAGGCCCCACACTTGATGATTATGATGCTGAGTTATCTCTCCACCGTTGGTGGAATCATGGCCGGGCTAGGCGACCCAGGTTTGGGCCTAATCAAGGTGGTAATGATGACAATGAAGATGACTTGCTCAACTTTTTATTGCAAAACAATTAGCTTGATTTTGCTTTGCTGTTCTTGGAAGTTTCATATCGGAACTTTATCAGTTTAATTAAATACATGTATTGGACTGAGTTTTGTTGTAAAATCTAGTCATACTAATCATGAATAAAAAGAATGCTCACAGATAGTGAAATCTAGTCATATCATGATTTATCATTCTAGTGTAAGATAATAAATAAAACTTTAAAAAGATATAGCATAGTTTTTTTTATTTGTTGTTTTTATATTTATAACAATGAATCAAAGTTTTCGTATCATCTGCCTGGTCAGTAAAACTCCTTATCCTTCAGTCTCATTGAACGGTATTGATAGACTTTGCAGACCTTGTTCTACCTATTAAATCATAAAAGTAAACTTCTTAACTTAAAGTTTCTTTTCAGCTAGCCTGTAAAAAGAAATGTAGCAAAAATGATAGCAATGCACTATTATGTATTATTAAATTAATAACATTCTTTCGTGTGTTTTTAAATATTTTGTTATGAAATTGGCATGGCCAAGTAATTTTTTATGGAGGCAAGTCAAAATTAGTTGGTACTTGCCCGACTGGACAAGTGGGTAAAAAAGTTTATGTCGAGCCCTGAAGTACAAAGCAGATAAAATACACCCCACAACTCATGCATCGCATGAATTTATGATTAGATTAATCCTTGTGATTAGATTAATAAAAACCCGATTTCGTCACTGTTACAGCCAATATACACAAATGACATTTAAATTTCCCGCACAAATTGTTGCAAGGTGCGTGTGACGTCACCAGTTCATGAGTACACATTTTTTTTACTAGAACCATGTGCCGCATGGCGGTTTATATCAACAAGTTTGCCAGTTTAGGTTTATGTACTGAAATGCGGAAAGATATTTTAAACTGGTAATTTTATTTTATGTTATAATGAAATAATCTTCAACTATCCATATATTTCGATGTGCATATTTCCCGGTATTATTATAAATTGTCCATTAATACATGGCACCCCCCCACACACACACACACATGCACATGCTCGCTACATACACACCACATATTTGCTTTTTATTATGTTATGTTTATTGTTGATATGCATTGATATATAATGTCTTTAGTTTCCATGTTTGATGCTCATTCCATTATAGAAATTATCTGGTTATAGATCGCATTTGTCGTTTGCAATGTCATCAACCAAGGGTATAAATTACTGTCAAATGTTCGGTCTATCTCTCATTGTGGAGTGTCCAATAAGTTATATCATTTATTATAATTACGGAGATTGTATGAATCGATCATATATTGGAAATGTCAATAATTCAAGCGTATAATGATCAGGGTCCCTGGTATACCATTTTGCTGTGTTGCAAGGGAGACAACTCGAAAAGTCTTGTCATTCCAAGTTGGCATATAGTATAAGAGTTATCTATCTTTGTTGCAAAGGATATGTTTTGTTATCGTCTAAGCAGTTTCATTCTATATTTGTTTACAAGTTGAAGATATCACATTAATATTATTGCTAGTATAAAGTAAACACTTAACATATTTTATGTCACTTTCTAGATTAAACAATTGTCTCTGGGTAATATGACCAATAAGTTTGTTAGAATTGTATACCTAAGTCACAATAAGTGTACGGGTTGGTCAGATTTTTACATATTGTTTTCTCATTGTATATTGTAGTTAATCGTCTTGTCACTTCACGTCACGTCACATCATCATAGTCGATATTATTGTCATCATAGCCATTTGTCATTGTTTCAAGTTTGTTACGTGCAGTATTGAAAAGAAACTATCAAAGTCATAGCTGATTGTTCCAAGTTTACTAGAGGAATATGTTTCAAGATTGCTAGAGTATTATTAAAAGACGCATTAACAATATAATTCCGTGTTTGTTATTTGGTCAGTACATTCCATTAACAGTTTAAAAATATAAATATGGATGAGGCTAAACGTCAGAGAGCCATGACTGATAAGGGATTAGAGTATGCGACAGAGTTAAAACGAAAAGACAGAAATAAGCTGATTAAGACGTTAGAAGCTGTTGGTAATCATTTAAAGACATTATTGGATGAGGGTACAAGTTGCGACATGCCCACAGCAAGAGATAAGTATAAACAGTGGATGACGAATTATGAAGAACTTTTGGCCTCACATCAAAATTACACGCAGTTACTCACACTTAGTGAACAAGAAGTGGAGCGCTTATGGTTCGAAACCAAAAACAGTTGATACATGAAATTAAAGGAATTAACCGAGAGTTGGATGTTAAAACATTCGGCAGATGATAGGAGATCGGAATCAGGCAGACTGTCACGAACATCTAGTAAGGCGTCTAGTCAATTGTCAGCAGCAAGGTTAAAGGAGGAACAGAGAAAGGCAGAGTTACTAGCAAGAGCCTCCGCATTAGCACAAAAACAGGAAATCGAAGAGGAAAAGTTGAGACTCAAAATTAAAGAAGAAAAATTTGAAATAAATAAAGACTGAATTAGAAGTTAGCGACGCGAAAGTGAAAGTTATAGAGGAACTGGAAAAGAGTATGTTACAAGACAAACTATTAGAGGACGAACTAGATTTCAAAGCAGTGGATCATGAAATTGAAACTCCAGTAAAAAATGTGGATTTTAAAGATGCTAGTGTGCTTAATCCGATGTCTCCTGCATGGACTCCACGACATTCACATACTGTACCCCTTGCAACAAACCATTGCACTGACATGTTTATTTCTGTAAACGAACAGAAAAACGGTGATATGTTTACCACTCATACTGCTTCAACGCCATTCATTGGTTATAATCAATTTCCGGTGTTGCCAGCAGTAAGTGCACATGTAAATAATGCCAACTTTGGTCTTTCAGCAGTTTCCAGGGAATTAAATAAGCCAAAGGCTGACATTCAAAAATTTGATGGAAATCCACTGCATTATAAACAATTTTTACGTCAATTCAACACTAGAGTGTGCGCAAATACTGATATTTTTGAAGAACGGTTAAACTACTTATTACAATTTACACTAGGCGAAGCTCACAAAATCGTTTTAGGATATTCGCATATGGGGGACGAGAATGGTTACAAGGCAGCGTTACGAGAACTAGAAAGTCGGTACGGAGACGCAGATGTTATTGCTCATGCATATGTCAAAAAGGCACTGAACTGGCCTATAATAAAGGCAGACAATCCGAAGTCTCTCGACGAATTTTCAATATACTTGAAGGAGTGTAAATTTAAAACAACTGGTAAAGAAGTTACCGTTTTACTTGCAAGATAAATGGAGAAACATAGTTTACGATACCAAGGATCGGGGACAAATCGTAAAATTCAAGCAACTTGTTTCGTTTGTTCATAAGGAAGCAAAGAAAGTAAATGATCCAATTTATGGAAATGAAGTAATGAGCGATTCCAAACAAGTTGATAAACATCCCCGTGACAAACGTCGAGGAAAATCAACTTTACTCGGTAGAGCCCATGCAAACTTTACAACTTCAGCAAATGAGACTCCCAGTGGGGTAAAGGTCGATATTCAAAGAAGCAGCAGGGTTCCCAAGTCTTCCAGTAGTGTAAGCGTTTGTGAATTTTGTAACAATTCTAGTCATTCGTTGGTTGATTGTAGGAATATCGTTTCCAAACCGTTAAAAGACCGTTATATGTTTCTAAAATCAAAGGGACTTTGTTTTGGGTGTTTGAATTCTGGACATCAAAAATTGTCATGTAGAAACAGAATGACTTGCACTTCATGCAAACGTGCTCATCCGCAAATACTTCACGTGGATCCTCAGGTCATCGATAAAGTGAATTCTGATGCATCCGTAACATCGTCAGCCACGAATACGGGGGCTGGAGACATTGTGCGACAGGCATTACCGATAGTACCAGTACGTATCAAACATCGAAATAGTGACAAATATCTAACAACCTATGCATTCCTGGATTCAGGGAGTAACGCAACATTTATTTCAGATAAGGTTGTGCGTTCACTCAACCTTGAAGGCCGGCACACTAAAATCAACTTGATTACTATGGGTCAGAAAAATTATCAAGAAACTTGCGCAATTTCGAATCTTGAAATTAGTGATTTAAATGGTTGTAACACCATACCTCTTCCCACGGTGTTCTCACAGGAAGCATTACCAGTTTCTAAACATGATATTGTTACATCTGAAGACATTCAAAGGTGGTCTCACTTAATTGATGTCCCGTTGTATCGAATTGAAAGTGACGTCGATATTTTGATTGGAATAAATGTTCCGCAGGCAATGGAACCATGGGAAGTGATACCATGTGTTGACAGAAGTCGGTTTGCTGTTAAAACAGCTTTAGGGTTGGTTATTAATGGTCCATTAGGCGTCATTGATTCAAATGATCAGTCTTCTATGTCTGTAAAAAATAATCGAATTTCAGTGGAAAATGCAACACTAGAACATCAACTTCGAAACCAGTTCAACTTCGATTTTAGTGAGCGAATGATCGATGATACATTACAACCATCTCGCGAGGACAAACAGTTTCTTAACTCGGTGTCAAATAGTCTGAAATTGAAAAATGGTCATTATGTGATTGGGTTGCCATTTAAAGAAAACAATGTCGTTATGCCGAACAATAGAAAACAAGCTGATCAGCGTCTGTTATCTCTTTCGAAACGGATGAGTGGGGATGACAAGTTCTGTGATGAATATGTTAAGTTCATGGAAAGTGTAATAGCGGAAGGTTATGCACGAAAGGTTTCCTTTGAAGATTTGAATAGAAATGACGGACGTGTTTGGTACCTGCCTCATCATGGCATATATCATCCTCGTAAAAATAAGTTGAGAGTCGTGTTTGACTGTGCAGCACGATATAAAGGTACCTCATTGAATGATAATTTGTTACAAGGTCCGAACTTGACCAGCTCATTGATTGGTACGTTGCTTAGATTCCGTAGGGAAGAAATCGCTATCATGGGTGACATAGACAGCATGTTTTACCAGGTGCACGTTCCGGTAAATGATGCAAGTTTTCTCAGGTTTCTATGGTGGGAAGGTGGAGATGTAAAACAACCGCCCACAGAATATCAGATGGTAGTACACTTGTTTGGTGCAAAATCATCACCAAGTTGTGCAAATCATGCATTACGTCAAACTGCTAAGGACAATAAAGATAAGTTTGACCCAGAAGTGGTCAATACTGTTTTAAGAAACTTTTATGTTGACGATTGTTTAAAACCAGTACATAGTGTTGATAGTGGTGTGTCACTTGTAAAAGATTTACAAGAATTATTGAAACAAGGTGGATTTCATATTGCTAAATGGAGTAGTAACAATCGCGAAGTTATGAGTGCGATACCAATTTTGGAACGAGCTAGCGAGTACAGAGATTTAGACTTAAATCAAGACGATCTACCAATGGATCACGCATTGGGAGTACAGTGGTGTGCAGAATCGGACTCATTTTGCTTCAGATCTGATATCAAAGATCAATCGCTCACTAGACGGGGTATTCTGTCCATGGTAAGCAGCATATATGACCCATTAGGATTTCTTGCGCCGATTATCCTTAAGCCAAAAATTATGTTACAGAATACGAGTAAGATTGGTTTAGGATGGGATGATCCCATTGATGAGGAAATAGTTCATCAGTGGTTGTCATGGACACATGAGTTAGATCAACTATCTGGATTCAAAGTAGTGCGGTGTGTTAAACCAGTCAGATTTGGAACAATTAGAAATGTTCAGTTGCATCATTTCGCAGATGCCAGTGAAGTAGGTTATGGTACAGTTAGTTATTTGCGGTTGGAGAACAGCGAAAGCAAAGTGCATTGCTCATTTCTTCTGGGAAAATCACGCGTTGCACCATAAAAGCAGGTAACTATTCCTCGACTGGAGTTGACCGCAGCTACAGTTGCCGTCCGCACTGATAAAATGTTAAAATCCGAATTAGATATGCAAGTAGATAAGACCGTGTTTTGGACTGATAGCATGTCTGTGTTACGATACATTTGGAACACCTCGGCTAGGTTTCAAACGTTTGTTGCAAATAGACTTGCGGTAATACATGAAGGATCAGAACCAACACAATGGCGATATATAAACACGAAGTTGAACCCTGCAGATCTTGCTTCAAGAGGAATGTCGGTCAATGATTTGTTAAGAAATAATAATTGGATTAGTGCACCAAGCTTTTTAAGTGAGAACGAGACGCGGTGGCCCGAAGTTCCAGCCGAATTCTGCAGATCGATTCCGGATGACGATCTCGAATTAAAGCGAGGTTCCATAAAGGTTGCAATGTCAAAGGTCTCGGAGTCAAATTCAAGTGGAGAAATAATAACCATAGATAAGTTAATTGAAAGTCATTCATCCTGGTATAAGATGAAACGTCATGTCGCATGGATACTGAAAGTGAAACATGAACTACTAGATCGCATCCGTGCTAAGGATACGGAAATTACTGTTTGTAGGAAAGACAATGACAAATCTGAAGAAAACGAGAGAGATCATAGTATTATTTCAGCAAATGATATGTTGAATGCAGAACGTTCGATCGTAATATATGTTCAAAACCAGTGTTTTTCAACAGAAATAGACGCACTTACTGATTCTCTTTCTCTTCCAAAATCAAGCAAGATAAAGGACCTTGACCCATTTATTGCTGATGGTATGTTACGAGTTGGAGGTCGATTGTGCAACTCGAGTATGCCTTTGGAATCTAAGCACCCGATAATCTTACCGAAACATCACTATGTATCAAAATTATTTTTACATCAAATACATCGAGATCTGAAACACGCAGGTCGCAATCAAATGTTGGCACATTTGCGAGAAAAATTCTGGTTAATCAATGCACCGTCGGCAATCAGAACTGTAGTTAGACAATGTTTTATTTGCCGTCGGAGACGTGCCACAGTAGGCCAACAAAAAATGGCAAATTTACCAGAGGATAGAGTCATTCCAGATGAACCGCCTTTTACACGTGTAGGGGTTGACTATTTTGGACCGTTTGAGATTAAGCAGAGAAGGTGTCGTGTGAAACGTTATGGTGTCATTTTCACATGCTTAGTAACTCGGGCTGTGCATATTGAAATTGCTCACTCTTTGAACACTGGGTCATACATTAATGCTTTAAGGCGTTTTGTTGCTAGGCGAGGTCAAGTTAAGGTGATGCGGTCTGACAACGGTACAAATTTCGTAGGAGCCGAGAAAGAGTTAAAAGTGTCAATTGACGAATGGAATGTGTCATCCATTCAAAATTCTATGCTCCAGAAAAACATCGAATGGAAGTTTAACCCACCTTCAGGATCCCATCATGGTGGTGTATGGGAACGACTTATAAGGTCAATACGTAAGATTATACACAGCGTCGCAAAGGAACAAATCCTTGATGACGAAAGCATGCAAACACTAATGTGTGAAATAGAGTTTATATTAAATGATCGCCCTATTACCATGGTCTCGAACGATTTGTCGGATCCGGAAGCGTTAACGCCAAACCATCTACTTCTCATGAAACGTTCACCAAATTTACCTCCAGGTGTTTTTGATAAGTCGGATATATATTGCAAACGACGATGGAGACAGGTGCAATACATGGCCAATTTATTTTGGAAACGTTGGGTCAGAGAATATTTGCCGTTGTTACAACAGCGACAGAAGTGGTTTAACAAAACAAACAATTTGAGTGTTGGCGATGTTGTTATGGTGGTAGATTCGAATGTTCCAAGAAACTCGTGGCCGATGGGCATTGTATTGGAGACGTATCCGGACAGATTTGGATTAGTGCGACAGGTCAAAGTCAAGACATCGACAAACTCTCTTATTCGTCCAATTGACAAATTGTGCGTTCTGTTGGAAGCAGATTGATCATGCGATCTATGCATAGATCCAATTTATTTGATTATGTTAATATGTTATATATAACTATATTTTTATATGTATGATAATTGTTTCGCATAGCTTCACAATTAGGGGGCTGGTGTGTTACAGCCAATATACACAAATGACATTTAAATTTCCCGCACAAATTGTTGCAAGGTGCGTGTGACGTCACCAGTTCATGAGTACACATTTTTTTTACTAGAACCATGTGCCGCATGGCGGTTTATATCAACAAGTTTGCCAGTTTAGGTTTATGTACTGAAATGCGAAAAGATATTTTAAACTGGTAATTTTATTTTATGTTATAATGAAATAATCTTCAACTATCCATATATTTCGATGTGCATATTTCCCGGTATTATTATAAATTGTCCATTAATACATGGCACCCCCCCCACACACACACACACATGCACATGCTCGCTACATACACACCACATATTTGCTTTTTATTATGTTATGTTTATTGTTGATATGCATTGATATATAATGTCTTTAGTTTCCATGTTTGATGCTCATTCCATTATAGAAATTATCTGGTTATAGATCGCATTTGTCGTTTGCAATGTCATCAACCAAGGGTATAAATTACTGTCAAATGTTCGGTCTATCTCTCATTGTGGAGTGTCCAATAAGTTATATCATTTATTATAATTACGGAGATTGTATGAATCGATCATATATTGGAAATGTCAATAATTCAAGCGTATAATGATCAGGGTCCCTGGTATACCATTTTGCTGTGTTGCAAGGGAGACAACTCGAAAAGTCTTGTCATTCCAAGTTGGCATATAGTATTAGAGTTATCTATCTTTGTTGCAAAGGATATGTTTTGTTATCGTCTAAGCAGTTTCATTCTATATTTGTTTACAAGTTGAAGATATCACATTAATATTATTGCTAGTATAAAGTAAACACTTAACATATTTTATGTCACTTTCTAGATTAAACAATTGTCTCTGGGTAATATGACCAATAAGTTTGTTAGAATTGTATACCTAAGTCACAATAAGTGTACGGGTTGGTCAGATTTTTACATATTGTTTTCTCATTGTATATTGTAGTTAATCGTCTTGTCACTTCACGTCACGTCACATCATCATAGTCGATATTATTGTCATCATAGCCATTTGTCATTGTTTCAAGTTTGTTACGTGCAGTATTGAAAAGAAACTATCAAAGTCATAGCTGATTGTTCCAAGTTTACTAGAGGAATATGTTTCAAGATTGCTAGAGTATTATTAAAAGACGCATTAACAATATAATTCCGTGTTTGTTATTTGGTCAGTACAGTCACGAATAGCTGACAAATTGCTGATGCGACGTTAAGCACATCACAACATCAATCTTTAAACTTCAGTACAACTAGGATATATACATACATAGAATTCCCTGTGACAAGATGAGAAAAACATTCTCTATGCAAACTTTGAAAAAGTAGCCATAAAGTGTTTGATATACTGATATACAAGGTACCAGTATACAACCCTAAGAAGCTGCTTCAACATATATTAGATGAACCAAAAAAAAACAACATCAAACATAACCTTGTCCAAATTGAATTACATCTGTTGGAAGGGCAATATGAATGGCAAGACTGACTTTGCTCCTTGTCACTAAAACAAAGTGGGCAGACCTGTACACTTTAATTAACATTGGCCATAGATATAACAGTTTAATTCCTTGAAATCAGTTTCATTCTGCAATTTGTCAAGTGTCACCATGCACAATGGTCCTTCATCAACTGTAAAACAAAAGAAAGATAAAAAAACATCCTCTTTCAGGCAAGGATAACATTAAATGCAGAGTCTACAAACTTTCAACAACCTTAAAAAAAATTAATCAACATACAAAAAAAAAAAAAAAAACAAATGTTACAACATATTCAATGTTTAACCCATCACAAATTGTTATGACGCTAAGAAGCTCAGTTGGTAGAGCTTCTACATTTGAGTGTAGAAGATGATATTTTCAGTCCTTGGCCAAGATTTCTGCTTCCTCGCTTATACTTGGTCTTATGCTTATAGTAGCGTTGATGCTATTGTGCTAGGGGTGTTTGGTTACTTGCTGTGGAATGCACTTTGTGCATATTGAAGATTCTGTAGCAACTGACAAGAACATCCCCAATAAAACCGGAGATGATAAACATTTGGAAAGGAATTGGATCATGATGGATGGTTCTGTCAATTCCAGTTTATCACAACCTTCTTTTTTCCACTTAGAGGTTAGAGCAACGATTGGCATGCTCAGTGTCAATATCTGACTGAATGAGGAATTCCTGTCTATCTGTTACACGATTCATTGTGCTAAAAATATACTAAAAAAAACAATCTGGCTGGTACATTCAGTTATGAAATTGTTCTTAGATTATAAATCCTTAAAGATGGTTTATGTTTCTTATTGCAAACAGCTAAGAAATTGAATAAGAATCATTATAACTGTTATGAAGTTGATTTAAAACCATTGAAAGTAAATATTCAATTCATCGTTATTCAGGGAGTTAATAAAACTCATTAGACTATAACAAAATCATAAACAAACAGTAAGCATTACAGACAAGCATTTGTTACAGAATATAGTTAATACAAAACTATGCAAGGAGAAAAGTAATTCATATAACAAGTATTGTGAAAAACTAGGATTTTAGTTTTACCAATATTTACATCAAGACCCCATTTCAATGTGTATTTATGCAGAGAATTCAACATATCCTGACATTAATCAATATTTTCAATATTTTTCTACAAAATAAAACCATTTTACAAAAAATAATGCTAACTCCTAAAGTTCATAACAGTTTAGGTCATCAGACAAAAAATTCATCTCACAATCATTTACATACTTCAAATCTTTACAATAAAACAATAACAAATCGTTTCATTTTATTCTGCATTTTCTCGTTGAGCACTGTCCCTCTTTTTGCGCCCACCTCCTCTACACTTGTCTGGTGCATATTTTAAATACGACGCGATTACCTTGTGGATGTCGTGTTCTGTTGATGGAAAAGTTTTCTGAGCACTCTCTGAAATAAAAGACATAAATAATAATGTCAACCATAATACTGTCAGTTGTTGCCAGTTTTCATGTTTAATGTTCAGGTCCCAGTTTCACAATCAGTCACTCAGCTGAGTATACACTCAACTCAAATATGCCCAATTTTCCGTCATCAATATTTTTATAAATTTAAGTTTTATGAGACAATGTTTTGTTTTGTTAAACAAACCTACACTAAACAATTAAAATAATACATTAGATATTCAATTTTAACTGTGTAATGTCTTAGAAATTGACATTGAAATATTCCCGAATTTGAGTTGAGTGTACACTCAGTTGAGTGAATGATTGTGAAACTGGGGCCAGATGGAGGAGTATGGTAAGAACTCTTTCATGTCCTCAAATTTTGAATTTATCAAACCATTTTGATACTAGTACAGTCACTGTTATGTTTTACTGGGAATCATTTTTACATTTCCACCCCTTTTGGTAAAATGATGCCATAAACTTAGTCTATTTTCAGCATTTCGCATTAAATATTAAAATATCCCAAATATTTTTTATGTTTTCGGCGCGGGAAATAATACTGATATTGATTTTGTATTTAAAGCAAAAAAAAAAAAAAAAAAAAAACTAGAGCAGTGTTACAGATTTAACACAAATGCGTGCCACTTGGTTTTTGTTTGTTTGATGCATATATATAGTTAAAGCTGCTAACTTCATTTCAGAACACCGTGTACAGGCGCTTAATTGGCCAAGTCGTCAGCGAGACATTTTCTGTTTCTGATATTCAGGAGAACTGACCCTCTGGTTTATGGTACTCTCAAGTTTAAATTACTTCTGTGAGAATTAAATTAAAAAATAGATACTGAGCATGAGTGGGCATCCAAGATTATGTGGGGTTTGTCTTAAAAACAAAGAACAAACCATTTCCTTAAGGAAATGCAAGACCTTAAAAGCCATAATTCAAAATCTTAAGTGCTAGCTTATAGATCACAGACCTTTTAACGCTTCGGTTCTTGGTCCCTTCAGACAGGAATTGAACTTGTCACTTGCATACCAATGGTCAGTAGTTTTTCTCCAGGTTATCCTACCATCCTCTACCACCTAAAGTGACGCCTCAATACATGTATGAGTGAAATATTCTTGTCTGGGGCATTAAACATTATTCGAAAACTAAATCAAACTTAAAAAGTCAACATGGAAATTTTATAATTTTGCACATTCCTGCAGTTCGTAAAGATGTTATAACTTACTTCTTTACAGCTAAAATCTGACACACTAAAGCCCTGGTCATATTTCAGTGATCTTGCTGATAATTAAAGATTGAAGAAGTGTCCTCAGTCTTGACTTGTTCTTAAAGCAAGACAAACCATGTCGTGGTCTGAAAAATAAATGTCTACTACGTCTACTTCTGTTTTGCAAGTGTTCTTGTTTAGATAAATATGATCGAGTAAAGATCCATAATCAGTTGTGGGCTTGTTTACTAGCTGTTTATATCCATATTGTAATAAGAAAGACGATATATTATTCTGACTTAAAAGTTTTAAATCATCATCATTAAAATCTCCAATTATAATTGTTGGACCGTCTCCTACCTTTTGCAAAGCGGTTTTTAGATCTTGCTTGAATATTTCCAAGGCGATAGAAGGTTTTCGATATACAGTCACAATCTTTAATGTCCCCACTTTTATATGAAACAGGGAAAATATGAGGATTTTAGAAAATCCGAATTCTTCTTTTATAAGGGAGTTTGGTTTGGAACATATAAGAATACCTCCTTTTTGCATTTCTGAACGTTCTCTTCGTATTGTGTCATTGAAATCAAATGGGAGTTCAATTTCTGAATTTGAATGAAGGAATGTTTCTGTGAAACAGAGTACATCAGCAGATTGAAAGATCTTCTCCGATTTTATATCAGGCAAGTGTTCGAAATAGCCTCTAACATTTAAATGACATATTTTCAGCCAGTCATTGTCAAGAGAAAGAAATTTTGGCCGACTACTAGTTTGTATTTCTCTTGTTTTCATTTTTTTCATTTCCTCTGCAACTTCAATACTTGATTTTATTTTTGTGGATTGGAAGTTAGTGAAGTGTAAGCCACTGAGAGTTTTTACCCGACTACAAGCAACATAAGCCTGTCCAGCACTGAATCGGCCATTCATATCTACTACAATTTGGTCTGTGGTTAATCCTTGGCATTTATGAATGGTCAGTGCCCAAGCAAGTGCAAGTGGAAATTGTAAAATCCTGCCTTCTGCCATTTTGTTTCTTCCTAAAAGAAACTTAGCCTCATACCTTTCAATGGGAACTGCATTTGGATATTTTTTTTTTTGGTAAACACTTTCTTTAATAGCTTTTTTCCCAACATTTGTTCCATAAAACTCTACCAAAACAGTTGAAACATGTCCATTGCAAGTAACGATATGTACTATTTTCCCTCTTGCACCATTTACAAGTCCATCCATCACATCTAAGTTGACAGCATAATTTCAGCACCAACAGCAATTTCCAAACATTCAGTTAGACCTCCAGTTTCTGAAGCCTTTTGGGGAAGCTGAATATCAATCACATTTACAACACAGTCTTTTTTCCTGGTATTTGCCATTATTGTATGAATTGGAGATTTCAGAGTGGACAGCATTTTATTATTGTGCTTATCTTTTTTTTCATTTGTGGAAAAAACATGAAGTGCTGCTGAAAAATCATTCTGTTCAGACTCTTCAATTTCTCTTGATTTCAGGATCTTAAGATCGGCCTCATTTAAAGAATTTGTTCTCATTCTATTTAGCAAATCAGCAAAGCATTTATCATCTTTTTGTCGCATTAACTCGTCAAATAAAATATCATCAAAATCGCTAAAATAAAAGAATTACAAATCATTTATTCTTCTATTTTTATTATTATGATTTTGCCATTTCTTGCTAAAATAAATAGGTTTCTGCTTATAAAACATAATAATCCAGTTGAAGCCACTGTAACTATCAATACTAAAATTTTTAAGATTCTCAAATTTCTTGTTTAAAACGATTTCCTGTTTATTCCAATTGCAATTTATTAACAAACTCATCAGCCGCATCTTCAAATACCTGTCGCACCTGCGATCACCTGACAATAAACAAACCACAATTGATGAGGGCTAATTACTTTACCTAGTTCACTGGCCAGATTACAATTTATTACTAATCTGGGATATAAGTGATGTTCTCACATTGAATAACAGTTATGTTGACTTTTATTTCGATAAAATAACCTAAACTTGATGGGGATTTTATTTCTTTTTAAACATAATTATAATTGTGTAGACCCTATAAAGATTTTTTTTTTTGAAACCAATCATATATATTTTTTTTATTCTAATGAAATTCAATGTTTTGTTGAGTTAAATAAAAGAATTTCGGAATCTTATGAATTCGGCAGAAGAAATTTAACCCAGATAGAAGTCTTTTTGCCCACTTTGACGTCACATCGGAGAAAATCATGGTCATCGGGGGATTTATTGAAAGGGTCTATATATTTGTATTGGTAAAGTTGTAGGCTTAAACACCCGAATAGGAATATTTATGAAATAAACAGTAAAACTATAATAATGCAAAATCACTTCAATATTTGCTGAATATCTATAATTCTAAAAAGTACCACCAAAACCGGTATTTGGAGTTCGTACCACGGTACGTACCGCCAGAGCAAAATACCACGGTAAACCGGTATACTGGTAATACCGCACAACTCTATTACCCGTTTCCTTGCTATCTGTTGGTGGTTCTACCAGGTTCAACGAATCTGGGTCTTCCTTCACCACCCAATAACAGGTCACCCCTTATAAGTGAAATATTCTTGAGTGGGCGTAAAACAACATTCAAATTCAAAATTCACTGGGACAGCAGTTGCAGAATTACATACTGCCCCACCGATCCATTATCCTGACACCGGGTAAGTCAGTAGCAGCGTGGAATGAAGTGACTAGCCTAAAGTCACAACATGCTTCCCACGCTGGGACTCGAATCCTTAACCCTTGGATTATGAGTCCAACGCCCTAACCACTCATAATTATTTTTTTCCTTCTACTTGGTAATAAGTGGAAATATCTGGATCAATTATATTTGTTATTTCTCTGCCACATGTAATTATTATACGTTGAATAACTTGTTACTTTATGCTTATCGTTGTAAAATGAAGTTAATACTTAAATAACCAACTGCTTCATAAATAATCAATATCATAATTTCGAAGAATCTATACAAATTAACATGTAATTATCTTGATGTATTATCAAAACAAACAATGACCTCAAAAACTTTTATTAATCCCTTAAAACGTCCTCAGGGACGAAATGTCGAATACAATGTACGAAAGTACGAAATGACATGGTACGAAACGTCCTACTATCATAAACATGATAAATAGATCTAGGTCAACTTTTCCAGGTCACATTTCCCAAAGCCTAAGTAATAAAAATGCACATTATTAAAAATATGCACATTCGATTTCAAAGTGAAGTAATATCGCTGGTCGATCGATCGATCAGAAAGGCAGTAAAAATCGATATTTTTTTTTATCTGTGCACTTGGCCCGAGTAGGACTGTAGGAGCACACTGGACGTAACGTATCAATGTTGTTTGACCGACACACAGTGAATCTGAGACTCCATTAACATTTATTACAAGTACGTGAAAAAAAAAAAAAAAAAAAAAAAAAAAAAAAAAAAACCGTACATGTTAATATACTCACCGTTAGATAATTGTTATATGTCTCTGGTTGAACATATAGCCAGCTATCAAACTATGTCTTCTGTAAATACGCGGCACCGGATATTTGGGACAACACCCACCGCGCATGCGCTACACATTTTTGCGCATAATTTGAATGTAAAAATGACATGTTGTCGAATCAACCATGGCGATATTTTTTTAAAATAATGAAATCAACGGACACATCTGTATAGCTTTATAAAGTTATTCATTTAATTTTTATAACCATAATCCATCTCGTTGTTCAGAACGAAAGGGACGACTAAAACACCAAATGCACCAGTTTGACCCCAAAGCAAAAACATAATGCGTGTCCCACTTCGTGGCACGCATAAAAACAAAAAAAAAAAAAAAAAAAAAAAAAAAAAACAAACCTACCCACAATAACTTGACATATTCCAGTGTTATCAAATCGCTGCTTTCCACGATTCCCCTTCTTGTTAAATTTCGCCATCAATTCATTTGACATAACTCTGTGGTGATAAAACATTATATTAAAATTTCACAATGTCAAGGTAAAGCGAGTCCATAGATCATGCTGAGCTATATCAATGTCACTACTCTGCAATGATCTGGCAAGTTGGCAACAAAATGTAGTTGATTATACACTTAACACACATGATAAAAATTAATTTAATACACACACATATATATAAATTTGATTTTACATTCCTCTTTTTTTATCCTTTAATTTTTAAAGTATTATTCTATCACTGTATTTAATAATAATTTGGAAGGCGTCTTGTAAGTTTTTTTCTTGGTGATTCACTCTCAACAATGACCAGCAAAGGGTATAATTTGACTTACCGACAGTCATTCAACCATCACACTTGACAGGAGATTTTAGCTGAAAGATAAAGTCTGTTGATAGAATTACATTATTTACAATACTATTATATAGAAAGGCATACAATTGTGAAATCCAAGTTTGGCAGCAGCTTTACAAATTCCATAGGGTGATTCTCTTGTTCCTTTTAAGACCAAAATATGAAATAACTGGTTACTTCTCAAAACTTTCTGAATGTTGTCTTTATAATTGCTTCTACCAATCATTCTAAGTTGTTGAATCTTAAAAAAATTAAAAGATGCATTGTAATTTTCTAATGGATCATTATTAAATAGAGATATTGAATCTTACAAATAATGGGGAAAAACCGCGGGTCAAACACGAATTGTATCGTAAATTCGTAATTAAAGGGTAAATCAACACTGAAAATGACACAACCAGTTACTAAAAAAGAATTCTACAAAATAATATGCAACATTGTTATTGTTATTGTTAAAAAAGTGAGGACAGTTCAATAAATATTACTCTGTTATATATTCTTATACAGAAAAGTGATTTGACAAAAATTTTAAAAAATCATGTATCTCTATGACTAAGGCATATATAAAACAAATACCAGTTAAATTTTGATGTGCCAGATGTGCACATTTCGGAAATTCATTCCTCATCAGTGACACTAAGACCGAAAAGTTTGATACATACAAATCATAAGCCAAATAAATGAAAATAATGAATCTAAAGTTCCAAAATTATATATATATAAGAATAAGACACAGGATCAATATTCACTCAGCTGAAATTATGTTACTTAAAAAGAGTGCAATTAACAGTCTCAAATCTACTGAATCAGAGCAAGATGTTTCAGATAAAATATTTTCTGTCCAACTGCAAGGAGGATATAAGACAGTCAGCATGTTTCACAACTGGTATTCTGAAAATATCCTTTAAACAGATTCCCTAGTGATAATTACATATACCAATTACTGCTTGTCTGAGACTACTCTGTTGAGACAAAAGCTATTTTTTAAAAAAAAGCTTATTAATACCAAGACAAAACTGTCAAAAACCAACAATACCATTGCAATTCTGTCTTGAGTGTTCTTCAGTGCATCATTCATTTCATTGAATTCTTCAATGTCATTTGCCCTTCTCATCAAGCAATCATTTAATGGCACTAGATTTGGGTTTGCTGTTGGCCTTCCTGATAAATCACTCAAGGTTGTTCTTAATTCTAAGAGCAGATGTATTACTTTTCTCTGAAATTCTAATGATATTATAATAAATAAAAATATCAAATCAAGGATCACCATCTCTGGATTGAATGATACAAATACTCTACCTATCACGTGACCAAGTGAAGCACTCTGATTGACTAAATACATAAATTGGCATTGTGGCTCAGGAATAAAAGATAGAGTTTTGAAACACTGCTGTACATCAGTTGACAGACATGCCTTTATTTAGGCAGTTTTAAAGTACAAAATCAGGGTTCATACAGCCAATGCCTGACAAAATTCAAGGACTTTTCAAGGACTCTTAAATAAAAATATAGCACCAAGTACTTAAAATCACATTAGATAAAATTACCTTTATTTACATGTTTAATTCCATCGATAGTGAGTCCATACATTTGGCATTGTTTTGAAATGTCACTGCTTCATACAGAAATGTCATTGCTTTTAATTGTATTTATTTAATTTCGAACTGGAATTCAACAAGGAGAGTCTTGAACATCAACATATATACACTCTAACATGAAATGAAACAGGAACATCTTAAACAAAAGTTAAAATAACTGCAAACAAGTAACTGCAAAACTTGGAACAATTTAATTTTTTTCATCTCACTAAGTTTGTCATCAATTAGTTTTTCATACTGCTTTACTGACTCCATTTTCTCATGTGCTTGATTTTTACTGGCATTAGATTGAGCCAATAAATCTAGTTTTCCAGTGTTTTCTGCCTTAATACACAAATCGTCAGCAGCCTTTAGAAGAGATTCATGATCTTTTTCTGCCTGTATCTTTCTTTTCTTTAGATGTTCAATCTCCCCTAGAACACATTTTCTTTTTCTATTCTGCTCTGCAGTTTTCTTTTTCTGTCTTTCCTCTTCTAGGTAGCGCTCATATTTAGTTCTTGCACCAGCTGCACTGACTAGTAGTTTATTTGTTATTTTTACGTTTTACACTCCTCCAACTGAATTCAAATGATCACAAATTAATTGTTGGGCAACTATGGTTTTCTGCTTCATGTTTTCACATTCTATCTCCTTATTAGTCGAAAAGCCTCGTTCTACTGTAGCTTGACCATGAGAAAGGGTTAATAGCAGTTTAACAATGCCAAGTAGCTTATTGAGCTTAGGGTCCGACATGTGCATTGCAAAGAATGAATCTAATCTATCTGAATCACTGTTTGGATTAAAACCGGTGAATAAATCACTCCCTATCTCAGGAATTTTATCAATAAACTGGTCAAATTGTTCTAGAGTTACATCTCCATCTAAATCTGGAATTACATTTTTAGCAATGAGTAAACTGATAAGTTTCTTAAATTTTTCTCTTGCTGTCGTTTTATCTTTCACCATTTCTTTTGGATTCAAAGATGCCATGTTTCTTACGAATGCATGTGCAATGGGGCATTTCTCAAAAAACTTCTTTAATATGTTTATTAAAAAGATTCTGCACTGAACCTGAAATTCGGCTTTTCTCTTTTCAGTTACTCTTGCCTCACCTAAATTAGCTTCAGTTTTTAACCCTACATCAATATTCCGGCACAAAACATAATTTTCTTTGTCATTAATATCAATTCTTATCAATTTTTCTGCAGTGTTAGCTGCATCTAGAACAGAGGGTTTGATAAATTTTCTCATCAATGATCTTATCACAGCAGACAGATCAGCAGACAAAAATGGGACCATAGGTCTATCAGTCTGAAAATTGGTTAAAAAAGGTTCCAGTAATTTGGCAACAGAGCAGAAAAATTCAATTTCAGTTAGAGTCAGTTTATCATCTACTGCTTGTTTGATTACCACATATGAATTATTGTCAGGTTTAGGTATTTCTTTTTTCTCAGCTTTTGAAACAAACTTTTCAACATGTGACCACACAGAAATAGCTCGTTCTGCATTCAGAGGCATTTTCCAACCATCTGTGTGATTAACAAACTTTAGAGGTGCAATTGATGATATTTCTTTAAAATCTGCTTTTCTTGATGGGGCATCCTTAAAAAGATAGTAAAGCGAACTTAGTATGTCAGAAATGCCCCAACCTGTAGCTGCAGCTCCCTTTTTGAAAGCATTATGTAATACATGCAGTCCACATGAACCGATATCTATAAGTGAATGAAAAAATTCCCTATGAATTTCTTGCTGAATAATTTTGTGGAATTTGAGATTGACTGATGGGCCATCCATGCTAATCTGCACAACTTTACTTAAATCAAGATCGGCAAGACCTGCCTTAAAATGTGTAACCAAATCCTCAGCCTTAGCATGGGCTGGAAACTCTGACCCAATATATCGCGTCATAACTTGTTTCAGTTCTTCATTCAAAAAACGAACCTGCATGTCCATTTGCTTTTCTTGTAGTTTCTTATTCAGGGATTTATCAAACAAAACAACAAAAGGCCCTCTTAATAAATTTAATAGTTCAGATCTAAAATAAGTTGAAATGCCAAATGCACATATGTACGCTGTTTTTCTTTCACCAAGAGCAAATTTTTTAGCAATCTGACTATCAGGGAACATATTCTGAAAGAGGTTACTAATATGTTCATTAAATTTATAGGATGCATGTCGTTGATCAGTATGTAGAGTCCACAAAATCTCAGATTTGAATACATCATTTTTTGCAACAAAATTTGTCATAATATGATCGTTGGTCTTTGGTGCCTCATTATTTGGAGGGGGCGGTGGAACTTGTAATGTTAATGCGGAATCAACATTGTCACCAGAGCTAACGCCAGTAATGTTATTGTTTGTGTCCAATTCTTCCATTTTGGGCTTTTTACAAAACGTATCCATTATAGTGCTACTGGTTCCGGATGTTCCAAGGGCATTTACAGACAGTCTGTGTTTGTCACCTTTCATGTGAGATCGTAGGGCACTTTCGCCCATATTACTTATGTTTATGGACTTTTTACAAACACTGCAGTAGGCTTTGTTATCCGATTGTTCGGATACCCATTTGTACGTTTTTATCCACATACGGTTGAACACGCATTTGCCGGCCATTTTCGTTGCTAGCCGGAAGTAATACAAAGGGAAATAACTTGTGTCATATTCTCTGTAGTTGGAACACCACCCGGAATTCTTCCGTTACAAGTCGTAGACTCACGAATGATATTGACCGAGACAAGAGGGATAACTCAATGATTTTTTTATTTATCATAAACGTTGCAGCTGCGTTTTTACCGCGAGTTTCAGGGTGATTAGTTCAAAATTCCAGGACTTTTCAAGACAGACTAACAGAATTCCAGGACTTTTCAAGGACTCTGCTTGTTTTTACTCATTTTCTAGGACTTTTCCAGTCAGGGCTCATTTTTCAAGCACTTTTCAAGACTGTGCGAACCCTGAAAATCATTATCAAAAACAAGACCATGTACATGCTGCTTACCTACCAGTTGGTATTCATTCCTAAATTCACTGAAAAGTTATAGGCATATTTATTAAAAAAAAAAAACAAAAACTTGCCATCGTTTGAAGAGAATTTAACATCCAATATTCCATATCTCCCCTATACGTTTATTTGGTTCCATAGCAGGATTAAAGTTTCACTTGCAAAACCTTTTTTGGAAGGTCTGGAAATTATTTTTTGTTATTTTTTCTCTCACACTAATGTCTGCTTATGGTAAAGATCTCCTTGTTTTCATTGTATATAAAATGCATCACTTTCCTTTTTGAGTACGAAGTAGTTTTTTTTCTTACGTCTGTTTACATTTGAAATTACCCCGTGACATCCATTTTTCTGTCAAAGTATCTGTTTTCATAAGTTTATATGTATAATTTTTTCTAAATATAGTATTTTTATTTATAAATTTTAAATATATATAATAATAAAAATATAAAAAAACAATATATCTATATCGGAGTATTCTTGGTAATGTTTTGTTATTTAGAGTAAAATAATGAATACAAAACAAATATATCGCCTAGCAGAACTCTGGATTTACGAACTATAGAAATTCAAGGATTTGTATATAAAAAAACATTTCAGACAGTCTAAAATTTACAACCAGGAAGAAATTACCGCGAAAAGTGCTAGTGAACATTTTATAACGTTATTAGCATAATTCTGTTTTGCCCGTAAAGTCAGGTGATTTTTCAACCGTATACATACATTCATGCATATTAAACACCCAACAGTTACACGGCACCACTAATATGAAGACATATTACGTGTTTCACACAGGTACATATACACAACACATGAGCAGCAGCTCAGTTACACATGCAATTTGATAGTAATTGCATCGTTGATGCTGATTACAGTCTTGGGGTTAATTCAGTAAATGCGTTAATTAATGATGCGAATCTAACATGAATTATGCTAGGACATTTTGCTACATCTTAGTAGATGTTTTTGGTGGTGTCTTGCACACAACCCCTACTGAGATCCCTTTGTTATTATATCACGTTATTGTTTGCTCCTCACTTCATTCTATTGTCAAAGGAATAAAGCCTCACATTATTCACGGAATGACCTACTATGAGCATTACGTATTACTGTCAAATAAATGGGAACCTCGTAGAGATAAAGGAATTTTATGATCTACTGTAAAATGGATTAGACCGTGTCCTGCTGCGACTATTACATATTCTGTTAATTAATTGGAATACAATAAAGCAAGTTCAAAAAATGTAAGTAACCTATGACAAAAGCACTAATTACACTTCCACAAAAAAAAAATTTATATATATATATATATATATATATATATATATATATATATATTACAAATACCAGTTAAATTTTGTTGTGCCAGATGTTCACATTTCGGAAATTCATTCCTCATATGAATGAATGATTTCTATTCAAATTGCTTAAGCAGCTGTCGAAAAGAAACAACTCGGTGACATAGTTTTCTCCTCGCACCACATATTTTGAAGATAATTTTACCAAGATTAGAATCCAATCAAAATGTCTGATACGTTTTTGATAAATAGTATAATCTTTACTTTTGCATATGAAATTTTGAACTTGTGTGCAGAGCTGACATTGGAAAATTGCTATGCCTGCAAACTTAACGACCCTAGTCAAGACCAACATGACTGCGTAGTGTTCACGAATCAAGATAGGTATGCAATTTATTTTGAGTGTGCATTGTTAAAAATAAACCACGAAAAAATAAAAACGATGTGTAGTTTAGCAGTAATCAAACTTACAACTCTTCCTTCTGTGTGATTGTTGATGTTAAAACAGCAACTAGCGGATTACGGAAGCCACGTAGTCATTTGAAATCAAAATCAGAGATTGAGAAATCAGTAATGAGAATGTGCCAAGCTATCAGCAATATTTGTCATATAAAAATGTTATCAAAATGTTTTGTTAGTTGCTCAAATTTATAGGAGCCAAAGATTTAAGTTCGACTTGTTTTAAAAAATGTTTAGTTCGAGCTTACAAACATTATTTACATTGTATCATCATTCATGGAACTTACAATTGTTAGACTGATCCAGAAATTTGAGAAATCTAATTGAAGATAACTGCAATTAGCTTAGTTAAATATAAAGCAACTCATTCACATTTTTACAAAAAAGTTCCGAGTTATCTAATAATGTGAGATATCAGTGTGTTGAGATAATGAGATTCAACTATCAAGTTTCAAGTAGTACTGTGACAAGCAAATTTACTACCTAATACTTGTTAACACATATTCCATTTATATGTTAAGAAAATTTATACGAGTGAAATAAAGTCTGAACTTTGATTAGATTTGACACTTGACATGACAGTAATCCTGAATGATGTATATTTTTTTAAGTGTTTTTAATATTTTTAGCAGTTACTATTGGAACACCTAGATGAATTGCATTCAACCCAATAACTGAGTGGTTCCAAATGGCCATCCTTCACTTTGGTTATGTCCTTCTTTTAATCTGAGAAACTTTACTTTATAAATGTTGAAGAATTCTATATTGGTCAGTTTTGGGGGTGCAGAATTATTTTCTTTTTTCACAGCAGAAATAACACAAAGTAACAACTGAAGGGATGAATTTGCATGAAACTATACAAAGATATAGTTACGAAAAAATAACATTAAAAAATTCGATTGAATAATGTTAGTAATGAAAATATTTTTAAACAACAGATTTTTCGGCAATTAAGAATGTGACAATTTAATACGACCGAAAGTTCACCAGTTGCAGGTTCCATAAAATTGTTACCTCGACTTCAAAATCAGTTAAATCTGATCGAATAATGAATAGAAAATACATGATAGAAATAGTAGTTTTTGTTCAATGTTCTGTTCGTAACCTAGCGTGTCCAGATTTTGTACATTTTTGCGAACGTACTTTCGTTTCCGTAGGTCAGTGTAGGGTATATTTAATCATATTTAGTTAAATTTTAACAATTTATTGTTATTTTCACTCAGTCATTCTAAAATCTGTTAATTTCTCTGAAAACATAATTGCTTTACATTGTAGTCCGGTTTGTTACGAACGCAACATGTCCGTGTTGTCAAATTTAGGTAAAACCATGGATGCGAAAATGTGGCATATTACCAACATCTGGGGTCAAATTTGAGAGTATAAAGTTCGCACATGCGTTAATAACGAAATGGTGACGTTACTTAGCAACACTACGCCGTGTCCTATATACAGATCTGCAGTTATGAACGTAACGAACACGATGAGTATGAACATGTTTAGTGACTTTAAACAAAATTATACCGATTTCCTGCATTTATTATATCGATCATGCTATGTATCATATTATACAAAATGGTGTCTATTAATAAGGCATCCAGTGAGTTGTCTGAATGCAACAGCTTGCGACATATTTCTGACCATCAATTTTATTAGGTAGTACAACGTGTCTCGATATTACGAACATAACTAGGAATCGAAAAATGTACTCAAATATTTAATGAAATCGAGGTTTTTATTTCAAACGCGTTTGGTGAAAATTACAGAATATTCTACAAACTGTTGGAAGTGAAATTTTCTTCCACGCCAGAAACATTCAATTTTGTCTTGTTCATTACAAGGACAACAAAAACTCCAATAAATTTAGCATCTTGTGTTACGAACGTGCTCAGATCATGTGTAATTGGAAATTTATACATGTAAATATATTATTAAAGATTATAAAATGAATTTAATTATTATTTTATTTTTAAAAGTGATTTAAATGAAACGCTAATATTGACATTACTTTTATTTAGATTAAATGTTTTGTACGTTATTTGGACAGTGGTAAATAAAATATTTGTGAATTCCTAGTTACGTACATCACACTTAATGGTCTTATATTATTTTCATATACTCATCTTACAAACTTGGCTTTAGTTATGGAAAGGGTGCATTACAAAGTATCATTCTGAAAATATACGGACAGTTTGCAAGTTATGAATTGAGTGATGGAAAAGTGTATGTTGTGTTGTTGCGTAAGTAACGGTGTCTGCATCATAAAACAAGTCATTTGTTGTTCTTTGGGCTTTGAAGACAAAGGTATTTGTCTCTTTTAATTGTGAATTCACAGAAATGCAATATTATATTTTAAACTTTATTTTAAAAAAATGGTATAATACATAATATTTAACATCTATGCATACCAAGTTATGAACATAACACTGATATTTTGTCACAACCTAGCATTGCAATTTTTCAAAAATGAAGAAGGAAACTATCTTGTAACTGTTAGTTTCCAAATTTGTACATGTTATACTTTCAAATAACACAGTTAAACAGGTAATTCGCTGACTTTAATTTTTGGCTGCCAAGTCACACATCTGTGACCAATATAGAATTCTTCCACAAATCAATTTTGTTCTTGTGCGAAAAAAAAAATCAACAATCACATTTCATTGTTACTTTAACCTTGCAACACAAATTCCATGCAGGGTACTAGTCTGAACATTGTGTATCTGTATACAACATTTATCACAGATGTGGGATTTGCAGAGTTAAATGGTAGGTTAATATATCATATGGAGAAAGTAGTGATATCTGTAGATTTATTTTATTATCTTGGTTGTTTATTTACCATTTGTGTATACATCTTTGGTACAAACTATTGGAAGTCGGAAGAATAAAACACTCTTTTCGGTGAGTTAAGATTTCGGAAACTGGGGTACAGATTGCTCTACTTTACTTGTCAGAACCCTACTTTCAAGCTTCTAGGCATTTTGGTTTATGCGAAGTTTCACCATCACAGGCTCATTAGTTCGGAAGAAGTAGAATGTTAATGATGCATGTTGGCTTTGCAGTGCCTCCCATAATAAAGTTCACAAGAAATTGGCTGTTATGTCCCTGTTTTGGGGGGTGGGGAGGAGAGGGAGAGTCAGAGATGTCTGGCTTGTCCATCCACAAACAGATACTGTTTCATTCTAGATTGCAAGGGTAAGAAACTTGAAAGTATGATGTAAGTGAGGCATGTATATCAGAATGTGCAACAGTTTATTAAAATAAATTTAGTTTCAGACCAGGGGTTAGCGATAGGTGTGGGGAAATGGTTCTGTTTTTAGGAGAGGGGGGGTTCAGGCAAAAAAATTGCAAGTGGCCTAAAATTAGACTAGCAGATGTTAAAAACCACTTGCATATTTCATATTGTTGAACAAAGTTAATGGTAATTAGAGCTGCAAATATACAGCAAACATTTGATTGCAATATATATTGCATATTGCAGAGGGCAAGCGTTGAGCAATACCTGTCAGGAGCGAAGGTCATCACATAACCTTGGAAATGAGATTTGTGGCGGTTTTAAAACCCTAATGCTTCAGTTTCACAATAATTTCTTAACATAAAATTCCTCAATTACAATTTTGAAAATCAATTTTATGGATTCATGTTTCAAATTAAAATGTGCTTCAATCTATTTTGATGTCTTATGTTGAATTGCGTGTCCACGTATTTACATTAATGTTTTCAGATATTTATTTTAATTACAAACGTTAAGACTAATATATTCAGAAATGATTGCAAAACCGGGGTCGGGTGTTGTAGATGTAAACTTACCAATCCAGATGGATGCTTCATTTCATGGTGTATCTTGAAAATCTAATTTTCTCCGCTTGAAGTTTACTTCTTTTAGAATTGTCAACTGCGAATATCTGTTCACTTTGATATCGGTTCCTTGACCGTCTCTGGATGGTTCTACATTAATGTTCGATAGTTGTACTAGCGATGCCATTTTCTCTGCGTTTGAGAAAGCAGTGTGCTTCTCTGGATCCAATGAGACAAGTCTCTGCAGTTGATCTCTGTACGCAGAGAAGTTTCATTAACTGTAGAATTGGGTATGGACTTAGATGAAATGTCCAAGTTTATTATTGAATTAATTTATATTGTCTTATTGAAATGTGTAAGTAGGACTATGTTTTGGTTTTCTAAGGATACCATGTTGTCTATAAACTGGTCCATTCTCCTCAAAGGGTCGTTTTAAAGTTCTCTGTTTTTTCCCCGAATGTCATAAATTGGTTTGAAACAATTTCTACAAACACATTCCGTGAAACAGATAATTGTTACGGATCATTTTACGCTTGTTATTTTTATTGTTGTATAACTTTAAGTGATGGGATGCACACCATCCATAATGTGCATTTCTTTTTATGTTTCGAATGTTCTCATTAAAAGGATATTGTCATGGACATTGGATTCGTCAAATTGTTTCATACAGTTACACGATCTGCAAAAAGTATTTTCATTATTCAAATAATTGATGAAATGAATAAGAGTATCTTCATTTAATTATCGGTAGCAGGTTCAGCAGTGGCAAGAGAATTACTCGTATTTGTGCAGCTACCCAACACTATTCGCCTGGTGTCCACATCTAGAATGGCAGTATATTGTACCAAACTGGCTGTATGATCATCATATTCATTATCATCAGGCTCAGTTTCATCAGCAATATCTTCTTATAATGCTCTATAGATTTTACTTGCATGTGATTTAATCTGTTATTCTAAAATCCTCATTGAATTGTTTGTCTATCTAGATAGTTTGTTTGACAAAATCTGTTTTATTTTTAGTTTTTAAATGTGTGTATATGTGACCTACCGGGTCAAGGTAAATAGGGGTATTATAAGAGTACTACATGTATAACCACACATTTACTTGAACACATAAAAGATGATTTTAACCTCAGTATTTAAATATGTATTTGTCTTTTCTTGTCCTGTCTTGTTCGGTTTTTCATCTAATTTATCTTTGGCATTTCGACATTAAAAAGACAATATTAAACTGATGTGGGTGATCTTAGGTTAAAAGTCAAGGCATCTGTGACTGTGTTATAAAGCGCGCACTAAGGGAAAAACCTTTCATCGCTTCAATGATATTAAAATATCACTCGGGAAGATCCTTGTTGAAAACTTTGTCAGTTCGCTTGTAAAAATTAATTGTTCTTTTCGTACTTCGGGTTTTCTTTTTAAGACCCGATTGCCTCGATTTTGACTTTTGACTATGATAGATAAATAAATAATAGATCTATCAGTTTAATGGAAATGGATTAAAATAGATAATTTATCGCTATATATAGATTACGTTACCCTTCCAGAGGCGCTTCAAAGTAAGCACAGGAACGAGAAACTGACGTGGTTTCCAATTGATTAGCATTCATGACAGGGCCTGAATCGAAAACTTACAAAACTTGTTCGATTAAAACAATATTTTTTTTTCTTAAAGTATGCATATAATGACTGAGGTCATGGTGTTTTTAACGATATATTAGTAAAGTGAAGTGAAATAATGTTTTGAGCCGCTTCAGCAATATTGCAGCTATTCGCGGCTAGAAAAGCGTAAAAGATACAATAGTATCAATAAAAATCTAAATAAAGGTAAATCTATTTATGTAATAAAATAATAACTTAAAGTAAACTAATAAATACCAGTAATATCACAGACAAATTATATATAAAACACTGGAAAATAAATAGTTAAACAATTAAATTTTACCAAATAAGTAAATTTCCCGAAGGAAGTTTCCAATTTTATGTCCAAGGACATTACAAAAAAGATCTTGCATCAATGATGCTGACTAAAAAGTATCCCTTGTATCTGCAAAGTCAACACAATCCAGCAATATGCGCTGAATAGATAGTTGACTTTGACAAGGGACACACATTGTGGAGGAGGTTGTTCACCCTTTAAAACAAACGAGTGTGTAAATAACTAAGGCCGATTCTACAGCGCCGAAGAACAATACTATCACGCCTACTGAACTGGGATAAAGGTATAAATCCAATACAGGGCTGAACTGAATGAAGCTTATTGTGTTCTTGGCTATTCCAATGACTTGAGCCACTGCGGTAGCTCAGTTGGTTGAGTGCTCGCTCCGTAAGTGGAAGGTCGTGGGTTCGAACCCCGGCCGGGTCTGACCCAAGACTTAAAAGTGGGTAGTGACTGTTCTTTCGCCAAGCATTCGGCATTACGAAATGAAAGTCACGGTTCTTTCGGATGGGAACTTAAAATAAACGAGGTCCCGTGTCACGGCGTGGCACGATAAAGAACCCTGCTGTATAATGCCATCAGCGCAACGCACAGGCAAAATTTCTGGACTTTCGCCTATAGCTGGCGACGTCTCGATATTAGTGAAATATTCTTGACTCGGACGTTAAACACCATTACTCAACTCCAAGGACTTTACCATTGATCATTGATATAATTCTATATCAATGACTTTAAATCAGTATAAGAAACAAAAGAAGTAGTTATTTGTTTGGATAATGCTGCTTTAGCAGCTGAATCGGCTTTATTGTTGCCTTTTATACCAACATGGCTAGGCAACCAACAATAATTATTTTAAAGGGTACCTGTAACCAAAATATTTTTTATCACAATTGTTTTTTATATTATTTAAATATAACAATATTGAAAACCGCATCAAAATTGGTGAAAAATAAAAAAGTTATAGCGGTTTGAAATCCCCATTTTATAACTTTCTCTTTATCGAAAAGTGAAACCCCTTGTTTTGAGTTATAAACGTGTGACGTCATTGCAGTATTAGAAGTAGTGTCTTACATAATAGACAGTAGTAACAATGATGATATATTGATGTATGTAGAAGAAAGTAACGACTCTGACATGTAACTATTTATGTCAAATAGTTCGTCATTATTTCGGGAAGCAGTAGACAATCTTATAGTAATGAATTTGGAGTAAAACCGTTATTTATTCGAACCAGAAACGGACGAATCCTATGAACATAATGAGTCGAGTCACGACCTGCGTTTGGTTGCATAGCTGTTGAAAAATACTTGACGAGTGTTAACTTATCAATAACACGAAAAATTATTATATCTTTGACTTAAGAAAATAAATTGTTTTATGAAGTCGGACTGGACACACTCGAGAATTACGATAAGTTGCATAGCTATAACAAAAAATACGCGATTAGTTTTAACTAGTCAAATACATGAAAAATTAATTTTATCGTCGACATTTTAAAATGAATTAAATATCAAGTCAGACTGGACAGACTACCGGGTGAATATTATGGAACTTACTGTTGTGTCATGTGCTGATTTTGAATTTCTATTAAAATAATGCATTCAAAATTTTGAATTTTGTATGCATTATTTCAGTAATAAATATTCGAAATCAGCACATGACAGTGGCACCGGCTAAAAATCAATACATAAAAAACCAATCGCCTATGTTCTTTTGTGCAATGTTTATTGACAGTTGAAATTAAATGACCGTGATGTAGAAAACTTTTAAGTAGTCTGGCGGCATCACATTTGCTAGATAATTGGAAAATGTTCACACAATTAAAGTTTGTAACATAGTTCTTTTCAACTGTCTGATGGTTAATTAATGCTAGGATAATAAAAAAGAAAAAAAAAACAAGATATTCCATCTCAAATTATTTTACGCGAAATATATTATAATTGTTTAAAATGAAATGACACAGATTTTAGAATGAGACCACATTAAAAAAAACGAGATGATAATAATAATAATAATAATGATAATAGTTTTATGAGTTTTTTATGAATATATATAGAATAAAGAATTTAAGAATATCACAGCTAAATGTATGCCCAAGGAAAAGTGTAATCTGAAATCTAATAAAATCAAATGCTGTAAGTAGATCAATAAACATGTTTTAAATAGACTCTTCTGGTGTTCAATTTTTAATTTTTGATTTTGCATAAAAGTTGTATTTCATAATAATAATAATAATAATAATTTTTATTATTATTATTGACATGGAAACTAAGAAAGAATTCTTTTTCTTACTTTTTAAAATTTACAAATGAAATATCCATTTTTCCGGAGTGAAATCTTTATACTGTATATGACAAATAACGTTTACCAAATAAAATTATTTTACTTTACTCGAACTGTAAATATGTTATTGTATATTACCGGTCGTAAGATAACTTTATCAACCTGCAAATCAATTTTGCAAATTATAAGTGACATCCTGTTAATTACAGGTGTGGGTCTAAATCTAAGGAATGTGTCTAATAAACAAAAGGATTAATAATAATCTTAATTATAGGTACATGTCAAACGAATGTTAATTCCACTTCGTTAAATAGTTTTCCTGTAAAATAATCACAGAAAGTTAAACTACGAGTTCGTATTTGACTTATTTTAGTAGTTGGTAAATAATATTCTGTGGAGGTATGTTACTGCTATGACGTCACAACACGGGAGCCTCGATATCGACCTTTTTGATTTGGATTTCTAGAGATGTATTAGAAAATCGCCGATATCTACCTTATTATGGAATAGAATTTTATGAAATTTTCGCTACAGTCATATTTAAGTACGACGAATAAAATATGTCAAAACTGAAAATCGTTACAGGTACCCTTTAATTAAAATCTGAAAAAGCATATGTTATAGATGTATGCAGTTCCAGAATTTCACTTATTAGGGGGTGATTTAATTTTCTGTTCTTTATTGCCCGAAGGATTGATTAAGAGTCGGAACATATTAAAAAATTAGTATGAGGCGATTTTGAAATATATTGTAAAGCAAGTAAAATTGCTTTAGCCTCAGCTGTAAATAAAGAGCTTTCATTTGAAAGACAAATATTTATTGATTCGTCTCCAACAATGGCAGCAGCAGCTACTCGACCACTATCTTTTGATCCATCAGTATATATGAAAAACCATTCTCGAAGTTCCTGTCTAATAACAGCAGGAATTAGTTGTGTTTGTCTATCTTAAATGAGATCGAATTCTTGCTGGTAAACTTCTTCACTTGTTTCCGACTTTTAAAATTTTTTGAAATTCAGTGGGACTTCCGGTTTATCCAGAAGCCAAGGAGGATCATTTGGTAATTTGTGCTTTTTAATAAGGTTGAGGTGTAAACCATATTCCAACTTTATTTTAAACGAATACCTAAAGGTGCAATAGCCTTGACCTTTTTATTGTAGAGGTCTTGATAAAGAGGATGAAAAACACAATCAAATGCCGGAATAGGTGGATTTGCAAATAATTTTGAAGCATACTGCAGAGATAGTTTGATGCGCCCTCAATGTAATGGAGGCTCATTGGCCTCAACATATAAACTATCAAATGGAGATGTTTTATAAGCTCCTAAACAAATACATAGACCTTGGTGATGAATTGCTTCAAGGTCTTTTAAATATGTTTTGCGAGTGGATCCATTTATAATGGATCCATAATCATGTTTTGATCTAATAAGCGATCTGTATTAATGAAGTAATGTAGGTTGATCACCACCCAAATTTGTATTGGATAAAACTTTTAAATATCTAATGCCTTCAGGCTTTTAGCCTTAAGGCATTTTATATGCCGGATAAAAGTTAATTTGGAATCAAAAAGAATTCCTAAAAACTTAGCTTCTTTTACAACTTTGATAAGGCTGTTATGATGTACATCTCCGGTTCATTATGTTTTTTGCGTTTGTTGCAAAAATGCATGCAACATGTTTTAGTTTTAGAAAACTTAAAATCTGTTTTCCAATGACCATTTTTTGAATTTTGTTGAAGCAAAGTTGTAGTTGCCTGATATATTAGTCAAAGGTGTTTTAGTAGATGCATTACTAGCGGGGGTAACTTTTTTTTTCCATCGGAATATATCTGTAATACAGACTCTTCACATCTTCCTGATAGAAACGAGGTTGTAATATGGTTTAAACGTCTCGAGTGTGCTGCGTTTATTGACAGTTTTGGGAATGCAACGTCTTGTTATGATTTCAGACTGAGATTTCCTAAAACTTATGTTTATTATCAAAATCACATTACATACAGTTCAGAGTTATGATTTTATAAGCTCACCTGACCGAAAGGTCATGTGAGCTTATGGAATGGCGCGGCCTGTGTATGTGCATGCGTGCGTGCGTCGTTAACACCTATTTTCGACTTCTCCAAAACTGCCGGACAGATTTCAATGATAGTTGGTCAGAAGCATATATGGGCCGATGCAATTCAGATCTGATCATGGTGTTGCCATGGCTACCAAAACTAGGTCAAGGTTACCAAGGGGTCCAAAAATCCTAAAAAATCTTCTTCTCCAAAACCGATGATGGGAGAAAAAATCTGATGTGATGTCTGGCTTCTCTAGGGTCTTAAGCCTATAGTTTGTTCATTTCGTGAAATTTGGTCGAAAAATGGGTTACGCGTTTTTGCGTTTAATTTTTAAAATTTCGTAAAATGGCTTCAAATTGTTATAACTTGACTATTTGAACAGATAATGACATGGGGTTTTCAGTTTTGACTTTTTCTTGAAATGACCTTTAAATTAGGGTCAAGGTCACAAATCAAGGTCATGACCTAATTTGTGATTTATGCAGTTTTAGGCAATTTTCTTGCAAATATTAAGAGATACATGAAATCTAATCATTGTTAAAATGTTCAGCATGACAAAATTTAAAAAGGTACCAAGTTTCGTAACTATATGATAATCCATGTAGGAGTTGTTGCCCCTGCAATGTTATTTTTGACTTTTAAATACCAAAATTGTGCATAAGCTTGAAAACTATAATCTTTTTGTATAGGCATGTATATTAGAATATTGTAGGTATTGTGACAATAATCATTTTGATATATGGTTCAAGTTCATATGATCAAAGGTCAATGTCACAGATGCAGAAGACATAAATTGCTAATTATCTTGAAAACTATTAGCTTTTTGTATAGGCATATATATTAGAATATTGTAGGAATTGATATGGCGATCATTTTGCTATATTGTTGAAGGTCATATGTTCAAGGGTTAAGGTCACAGCTGCAAAAGAAGACATAAATTACTAATTATCTTGAAAACTTAATTTTTTGTATAGGCATGTATATTAGAATATTGTAGGTATTGTGACAACGATCATTTTGATATATGGTTCAAGGTCATGTGTTCAAAGGTCAAGATCACAGCTGCGAAAGAAGACTCAAATTGTTAATTATCTTGAAAATTGTTAACTTTTTGTATAGGCATGTATATTAAAATATTGTAGGAATTGATATGGCGATCATTTTGCTATGTGGTTCAAGGTCATATGTTCAAAGGTTAAGGTCACAGCTGCAAAAGAAGACTTAAATTGCTAATTATCTTGAAAACTGATAACTTTTTGTGTAGGCATGTATATTAGAATACTGTAGGTATTGTGACAATGATCATTTTGATATATGGTTCAAGGTCATATGTTTAAAGGTCGAGGTCACAGCTGCAAAAGAAGACATAAATTGCTAATTATGTTGAAAACTGTTAACTTGTTGTATAGGCATGTATATTAAAATATTGTAGGAACTGATATGGCGATCATTCTGATATATGGTTCACAGTCATATGTTTAAAGGTCAAGGTCACAGCTGCAAAAGACTTAAATTGGTAATTTTCTTGAAAACTGTTCACTTTATGTATAGGCATATACATTACAATATTGAAGGTATTGATATGGTGGTCATTTTGATATATGGTTCAAGGTCATATGTTCAAAGGTCAAGGTCACAGCTGCAAAATAAGACTACAATTGCTAATTATCTTGAAAACTGTTAACTTTTGTATAAGCAATTATATTAGAATATCGTAGGTATTGCAGCAATGATCATTTTAAAATATTTTGTTCAAGGTCATGTGTTAAAAGGTGAAGGTCACAGCTGCAAAAGAAGACATAAATTGCTTATTATCTTGAAAACTTTTTGTATAGGCATGTATATTAGAATATTGTAGGTATTGACATGGTGATCATATATGGTTCAAGGTTATATATGTTCAAAGGTCAAGGACATAGCTGTATAAGTATACTAAAATTTGTTAATTATTCGGAAATTATTCATTGCTTTAAGTAACCTCATGCATATTATATATGCTACTTATAAATGAAATGTGACTGGATATATTTCTGATTAAATTTTGTGGTAGTTCTTAACTTGAGAAAACTTGTAAAGTTTCTGTACCTAATATATTGTCTTTTGCGCTTTGCAAACAATTTTGGATGTATCCTCAGGTGAGCGTTAAGGCCCATAGGCCTCTTGTTAATTGTGGTTATTTTGTATTATGAAATGATAAAATATCAATGTTGGTCACCGTGAGAGTTCACATATTTGTTCTTTCATAATTTAAACCAGTGATTTCATTTTTAAATTAATGAACATATATGTTTAGTCATTCACAATTGTATGTGATAATTTATGAAGCTACTAAGTGTTAAATTAATACGTGCACTTTTTATGAATTATTTTTGAAAATACAGATAGTAAAACTATACACTGTAAAATCACTAAATTCATTTTTAATATAAATTTTATACTTCTACAACCAATAAATTTCCGATTCCCGCTGCATTTCTTTTTCATGTATTTTTATTTCTTCCATATCTGTGTTCATTATAATCATCTTAATTTGATCCCGGCTTAACCTTCTATGTTTTTTAAAAGCATTAACCGGGACATACCGGCTCAAAAAAAAACACAATAGCGAAATAGATTATATTGTAAAAAAAAAAACACAATAGCGAAATAGATTATATTGAGAGAAAAAAGAGAAACCCTTCCCCCTAACCGAGGGGAAACATTATAAAAGAGAAAAGAGAAACACTTCCCCCTAACCGAGGGGAAACATTATGAAAGAGAAAAGAGAAACACTTCCCCCTAACCACGGGAAAACTTGTGTTACCTTAAGCTAGTTAATTTATTTAACGCTAACTGAAAGCTTAGCCACAATTGTATCAAAGGCAACATAAAGCCATTGATTTATACTTCTATTAAGAATCCACAGTCAAATCATTGGCACAACCAGAAAAATAAACTATTTTTGCTCAACCTTACCTAGGATTCACACCTTTGTCTTAATTAATTTACAGTAAAACTTGTAATAGCGTCAAACGGTCTATACCGAACGGTCTCAAGTATCCCCGGTTGATATAACTATATAACAACCTTCTATATAATGTCCAACCATTTCAGTCCCAATGACAATGTGTTTTTGTATATAACGATCGATTTTGACAGTTAAAGGGAAGCAATTCGTATCAAATTTGCCAATCGTAACTTCCGGAAACTCTGTCACTGAATGTATGCAAACGTCTTTAAAGCGCCGACAAAATGTGCAGTGAAGGTAATGTTGTGTATAATCAGAGTGGCCAACTAGTTAAATTAGCAAGTTACTGTTCAGTGGTAATTATTAGTTGACGCTTCGGCGTGATGTCAATCAACTTGGTACAGAGAAAACCGGCGATGGTTTGATAACAATTACTCGGGTCAAAATGTCAGAACTGTACGTTAATAAAATCAAGATTTGACAAAAACTATCATTTTTACTTACATAGTTTGTCAGATGTACGTTTTTAATTTGAGAGCATTTAATTTCAACTCTACAATGTCGTAATAACCGGCCGGCACGGAAGGCCTTAACTTTAAAGCAACGTGTTGAAGCTATCAGGTACTTGCGTAATTTTCGTATTAAGTGTATTATTATTACGAAAATTTGAATCAAATTTATAAATGTAAATTTAAATATAAGAGATATCTTTAACATTTATTTAAAGGCTAGAGGACACTACACGTTACTTTGGCATATCCCTGAAATCGACCAAATTTTAACACATAATCCTAACGACATTAAATATGTGGATGAATTTGGACTGTTTTTGAAGACATTGTAAACAAAACTTTCCATGTCAAGGGTGAGGACTGCAAAGGCGGTATAACGTTCTAAAAAAAGACTACAATTTTACTTTGTTCAAACATGCTTGGTGAGAAAGATAAAATCTAGTTATTGGCAAAAGTTCAAAACCTAGGTGCTTTTGGAACATTTCAACATCTAACTTACCATTGTCATACTACAATAATATGAAAGCCTGGATGACTTCAGTTATTTTTAGCTCACCTGAGCTGAAAGCTCAGATGAGCTATTGCTATCCATCTCTGTCCGTCGTGCGTAAACTTTTTACATTTTAATCTTCTCCTCCAAAACCACTGGGCCAAATTTAATGAAACTTGGTAACCATCATGCCTGGGTGAAGCCCTTTCAAATTTGCACAAATGAAGGAGTTATGTCCCCTTGGGGCCCCATAAGGGGGAAATAGTGAAAAACTTTAAAAATCTTCTCCTCTGAATCTACAAGAGATAAACCTTTATAACATCCTTAGGTCATCTGTTTTCAGCTTTGCACAAATGGTAGCCATGGGGCTCAAAATGGGGAAATTGTAAGGCACTGAGTGGGGAAATTGCTAAAAATTATATATGTGTCACTATATCTTGAAAACTATCAACTTTTTATATAGGCATGTATATTAGAATATTGTAGGTATTGCATCAACGATCATTTTGATATATAATTCAAGGTGAAATGTTGAAAAGTCAAGGTCAAATGTTGAAAAGTTAAGGTCACAGCTGCAGATGAATACTTAAATTTCTTATTATCTTGAAAACTATCAACTTCTTGTATAGGCTTGTATATTAGACTATTGTAGGTAATGACATGACGATCATTTTGATATATGGTTCAAGGTCATATATTGAAAGGTCAGGTCACATTTGCAAAAGAAGACTTAAAATTGCTTATTATCTTGAAAACTATCAACTTTTTGTATAGGAATGTATATTGTAGGTATTGACATGACGGTCGTTTTGATATATGGTTCAAGGTCATATGTTGAACGTTCAATGTCACATCTGCAAAAGAAGACTTAAAATTGCTAATTATCTTGAAAACTATTACTTTTTTGTATAGGCATGTATATTAGAATATTGTAGGTATTGACATGTCAGTCATTTTGATATAGGGTTCAAGGTTATATGTTCAAAGGTCAAGGTCATATCAACATAGAAATACTAAAAATATTAATTATCTTGAAAGCTATTAATTTCATATATAGGCATGTATATAAGAATATTGTAGGTATTGACATGACAATCATATATGGTTTAAAGTCATATATGTTCAAAGGTCAAGGACATAGCTGCATAATTATACTGAAATTGATTAATGATTGCACTACAGTTACTTCATGCATATTTCATAAGCTACCTATAAATGAAAAGTGAGTGGATATATTCTGATTAAGTTTTGTGGGAGTTCTTAACTTGAGAAAACTTTTAAAGTTTCTGTACTTAATATATTGTCTATTGCACTTTGCAAACAATATTAGACATATCTTCAGGTGAGCGTTAAGGCCCATGGGCCTCTTGTTTAGGATTTTGTTAAAATCATTGGATAGAAAGATGCGGGGAGTTGTTATGTGATACTTTTTTTGGATAATGCACCTTCACATACAAAGTTAACTTACAGAAACGTAAAGTTGTGTTTTTTACGACCAAATACAACATCAAGATGTCAGCCGATGGGTAAAGGTATCATACAGGCAGTTTAACCTAATTTCCGCAAAAAAAAAAATTAAAATGTATCTATATAGAGAAATGGACCGAAAAGAACAATAAAGGTACACAGTTACCGAAGGAAATACCCATTCTTGATGTCATATATTGGGTTAACAGTGCTTGGAACAATTTAAATGAATAAACTTTCATGAAGTGTTTTACAAATTATAGATAAGTTCTTTTTGATAACAGTGATGAGAATGTTTATATGACAAGGATCATGATAATGTTCCTTTATCAGTGGTTAGGTTGTCACAAGATTGTTTGGTGTAGACTTCAAGGAATTGTGTGATCTCGATAGAGCATTGATGACATGTGATATTGCTTTAAAAGACTGGACTGTTAGTGCATGTGACATAATGTTAGAGATCGAGAAAGAGGAAAATGCAGATGGAAGCGATGTTAAGGAAATGGATGTTACCCCTGTTGCATTAAATTAAGTACTGGATTGCATTAAACGTACGGATGACTTCGCTCTACAGAGAGGACTTTCTTCAGTTCTAGCAAATGTAATGGACTTTGACTAGTAAATAAGTGAAATAATAAGTGGCCAAGACAAAGACTGTTCAGCCAAAAATTATCAACTTTTTGAAATATTAAATATAAGTGAAATTTGTTTAATTGAATAGCTCTTGGATTAAAGGATTAACTCTACATATAGGGCAAATGTATAATGACTTGATTTTACGTTTCTGTTTTGTTTCTTTGAATACATGTTATATGTTAGACGTTAGAAACAGAGAGAAAGAACTGTAATAGTGCTTATATTTTTATAATAAAAACTCATGTTTTTAGGTTTGGTTATATTTTTAGCGCTGTTTTACAAGGCTTCTCTCCATATTTTTCTATTTTGTATAGTTTGGAGTCCTTGTTTTGTTAGTGCACTTGATAATTTTAAATACTTGTTTATTCACTGAATATGTTAGTCAAGTTTTTATAGCATAGTACTAGTGTTGATAAATTACAATTTTATTGTATTGTTTGGTTTAAACGGATTTTATGTGTGTGATGCGCTAATAATTTTTTCATAATTTTTAATTTTATGTTGGTTTTAGTAGTAAAAGTTTTCTCTATGTTCAGTATATCTTGTCATGGTTTTTTTCTGTTGCACTGCATTGTTATCTGCAATACAAAACTGACTAGCACATACCACCGGGGTATGTAAATATGATTGACATGTACAGCCAATCTGTTTACACAATCTTTAACTATGATTTCCCTTATGTGCGTTGATTTTTATATACTTAAAAATTAATACCTATTATTCAAATTAATAATAACACTTGACTTAAGACAAATCATATTTAAAATGATTGTGAAATGGCATTCTGTCACATATAAAGTAAAACAAATAATAGAGATGCGGGAAATCTGTGCTTTGCGCTTTGTGTTGCTGTACTCAAAGCTGTATCAAATACTGCTTTCAGGCGAATATTACTAGTCTTTATTAGATTTAAATATTGTTCTTCTGGGAAAAGATTCTCCGAATTAAAGCAATATATTGCGTATCCATCAGTAAATTTCTCTACAGATATGATCAAACTAGAGTCATCATAACACTTTCCTTGTGCATCAAATACATTGCTATAAGATAAAGCATATTGATCATCTTTTGCTGGACTGTGTTGTTTTTGCTCCTACAAGGGATACTTTTTATTCAGCATCATCGATGCAAGATCTTTTTAGAAATGTCTATGGGCATGAAATTCCTTCGGAAAATAAACTTGTTCAATAAAATATAATTTCTATCATTTATTATTCAGTCTTTTATGATAACTAATCTGTGATATTACTGGTTTTTATCAGTTTAGTAATTGGTTTAGAATCTATTTTAAAAATAATTAGTTTTACATAAATTTTATTTCTATAAATGGTTATTTTTTTAACATTCTCTAGCCGCGAATAGCTGCAATAACGCTGATGCGGCTTTAAACAAAACCTCACTCACTAACTCATTTTGTTCATCTGTATAATTTAACTTCAGAGGGCGTCCGGGAACATAATTGTCATTTATGAATATAGCTTACTCACGTAATCCAAGTTTTTCATATCTGAAAGGGTATCTTATCCAATCCCCATTAAAGGCTGAATTTTTTTAGAAAACCAACCACTATTTTGCGGTACACTTTGTGTCCATAACTGGTCGCATAACCGGTCCAATGCAAGGCCTAAGAAAATAAATTGTTCGTTTCCGGTTACCCGACGTCCCCAATTTTATTCCCGACCCCCCAAAAAAATTTCCTAACGTTCAGGTTAATTTTTGTTTATTTGTACTTTCCTTGAATTTTTCGTTTTGTAATTTACTCGAAATCGGCAAAACGCTTGAAATAAACACATATTACAACATGTTTCAACGTGGTCATTTAAAAGCTTAATACAAAATTGCGACGGCCTACAGAAGCACGATTGTAGCACTGCACTTTAGAAAATGCAAACATATAGAAGAAAAAAGATATTAAGTAGCGTGCCGTATAACAAACTTACCATCTCCATTAAGTATTCACATATAAAAATATAATTTTTTTGGGGTATTTTATTTTTTTCTCCTACCTACCTACCCTGATTTTTTTTCAGTGTAAAAGGAAACGAACGATTTATTTTGTTTGGCCTAACAGAAGTCTACGATAATTCGTTGCGTCGTCCATAACGGAAGGAATTGTACTTGCTATCTTTTTCATTTTCAGTATTACTTTAGGAATACTGTATCAGAGGTTGAGGAAACATATTATTATGCGACTTGATAACATATGAGGCGAACTGAAAGGGGCCCTTACTATTTTAAAAGAGACAGAGGTTTTACATGTGTAAGTGTTTAGCAATATACTGACTTTGTATATTACAGCGTTATATTTTGTTATATTTTAACTTTATTAATACTTGGGTAGAGTTTGTGATTATGGTGCGAGAGAGAGCTTTTATAATAATATTTTTGTACAATGATTTTATTTTTTTATAATTTTTCCGATAAAAGTATTATCCTTTAAAGTTTTCATATATATTTTCATTTTGGAACTGTGATTTAAACTTAGTTTTTTTTTATTTTTAAGAGAGAGAGAGATTTTATAATTATATTTTTTGTAATGAATTTTATTTTTTTATAATTTTTTTTCAAATTTTTTTTATTAAGGTATATTTTTTCTTGATGTTTTCTGAAAAAAAGAAAATTATTATTATTTTGTACGTAAAGTTTTTATCTTTTTTGCTTTTCTATCTTTTCATTTTATTATTAATCTTGATTTTTTTTCTGAAATACAAAAAAATTTTATTGAGAGAGAGAAATTTTTATTTATTTTATTTTTTGTGCAATGTATTTTTTTTTTTAAGATATTATCTTTAAAAAAATCTTGTCTTCATTTAAATTCCGAAACACCTTAATATTGGGTAACAGATTTTAAATTACATTATTATACATAGTCAGATTGTCATGACACAAAGGTAATAATAGGGCGGGTCGAATTGCAGTGTATTCAATAAAACTAAATAAAAAGTACGAAAACAAGCTGAGAGATTTATTTCTTACTCATCATTGGTTCGAACCTGTTTTACACACCTACATCTGTATCAATTATTAACTTTCATCTAATCAGGGGTTCGAACCTCATTTACATATAGTGGCTTTCCAGACATTTCTTCAATTTAACTTATGTATCCTGGCGTCTTAACTCATTTTCAAAAGGGTTTTTTGTTGTCATTTATTATTTATTCAAGGAACGTATGGTTATTATGACAACTCCATGATGATATTTCATTAACTCCCCTCTCTAGAAATATCCTTACATTGATTCCGTAATAAGATCGATTATCTAACTTCTGTATTTTCCCATTTGTCTTGCAAACATCTTCGCGCACGCCAGGTAATACACCTTTTGTCTTACACGCAGTGCGTGCCCCCTTTTTTTACACACACCTGCACGCACGCCAGGTGATACCGCCTTTGTCTTGCACACACCTGCGTGCGTTCAGGTGCGTGTCATATCTTTATTTTATTTTTACCAATTCCCATTCGTAAAGGTCATTGGTTCCGCCACACGTAGGACTTCACACGTCAAGAGAATGTCCAGATGGTTTTGTTAGTACATTTTAATGTAGCCATTGTCCTAAAGAAATAAATTAAGATGACTAGAAACATAATTGTCAGATTATATTTGTGAGTTTCATACAAAATCAATGTGGCCGTCTTTCAGTCCAAGGGCAAACCATGTTAAAAAGTGATATGTGAAATTCTGATTTTGTACATCGTATGGAAAATCGGTCCGTCTAACAGGTGAAGAAAATAAAGCATACTTTTTAACTGATGACATAGCTTAGCTTTTCACTTCTGGTGTCACATAATCATTTTAAAACAATATTGTAGCATAGCTTCCATCCTCTGCCCCTCATTAAAAAAAAGGGAGGGAAAAACTTACCTTGACCATTGCTACTGGAAAGGCAGTATGTGAATGCGAATACTAGTAGCAATTACTATCAGGCATTGAATGGAGGAATGGCAAGTATAGTAAATTCTCATTTTAGCCATATTGAGTATTTTGTATGAAATGTTTGCAAAATCAGAAAACAACACAACATAGTTAAAAAACAATACTTGGTGGAAATGGTTCGGACTTCCTGGCCTTTTTATGTGAACAAATCAAAAGCGATGAAACTACCGCCTTAGCAAGGTCCAAGTGTATGTTGCGGGTAAAATATTAAGAAAAGTTTTGTGCCATGCAGGGTCAAGAACTACAGTACTTCATAATCAAGGGCTAACATTGTCAGTCGTAAACTGCACGAAAGTCGCAATTTGCAAAAGCGGCAAAAATAAATAGCCGAATTTGCAACACAAATTCATCTTCAGACTGATATCAGAGCACTACGGAAGAATTATATTTGATCATGTGATTGAAAATATGCTACAGGTAACAGTCAGTTGTCATAACAATCATAACAAGAGGCCCAGTAGGGCCTGTGATGCTCAACTGGCTGCATATGTAAGACAATGTTTGTTTTTGATTGTAATGCTGTTTAACGTTCAACTCGAGAATATTTCACTTATACGGAGACTGTCAGTTTTGAAAATAGGAGGACACTGGAGTATCAGAGAAAACCACAACCAAGCAGCAAGTTAACTGACAAACATTCAAAGATGAAGTGCTAGCGCCACTGGGATTTATGCGCAATGTCAGGGGTGAGAGGGGCTGTGATCCATAACATCGAATGCTTAAGACCACTCGGCCACTGTGGCCCCTGTAAGACAATGTAATGTGGTTACCATAATTAGTTCATCAGCTAAAGATGGTAAATAAATTGAGCTTATGACCATTTTTGCTTCAATGAAGCCTACTTTGCAACACACACATGCAGGCATGCTTCGCTATGCCATAAACTCAGCTGGGTTTGGCCAGTTGAGCTTAGAATGGATCCACAATGGCTATTTTTGTTTTTGTTTTTTTTTATATCTAGTAACGACGGGCAAATTGGACTGGTTCAAACTTTTTTCAGGCCGATGTAGGAACCTTCCATATTGGTTCCAATTCGCCCAGTGGATTTAGAGGAGAAGTTGTTTACTAAATATTACACCTAATTAGCATATTTCTTGAAAAATTGGGTCAATAAAAATTTTTCATAAATAAAACATTATATATTTTGAATCCCACACAGTATACTTTCTATATTTAAAATTTGAGCACAATTGGTGAAAAAAAGGATCCACAATGGCCATTTTTTGTTTTTTTTCTTTCTATTTTTAGTTACGAGGGCAATCTTTGATGTCAGGCGGGATTGCCTGTTACAACTTTAGTCAGGCCGACACAGGGACCTTCCACACGAAATTTCATTCCAATTGGCCCAGTGGTTTCAGAGGAGAAGATTTTAAAAAGATTTCGCTAAATATTACACCTAATATGCATATTTCTTGAAAAATCAGGTCAACGACAAATTTCCCACAAAAACCGGTTTAATATGTGGAATCCCTCATGATATACTTTGTATATTTGTAATTTGAGCTTAGTTGGTTGAAAAATGGATCCACAATCGCCATTTTAGTGTTTTTTTCTATTTATAGTAACAGCGGCCATCTTGGGTCGCCTGCAACATACCTAGTCTATCCCACCTAGGGACCTTCCACACCAAATATGGTTCTAGTTGGCCCATTGGTTTCAGAGGAGAAGATTTTCAAAGAATGATAAAATATTACACCTCATTTGCATTATTCGTAAAAATCGGGTCAACGAAAAATTTTTCAGAAAAACCCGTTATATATGTGTAATGCCCCCGCTATCTACTCTCTACATTTCAAATTTGAAACAAAACGGTTAAAAAATGACTCAACAATGCCTATTTATGTGTTTTTGCTATTTATAGTAACAGCGGCCATCTTTGATGTCGGACGGGGTCGCCTGTACAAACTTTAGTCGACTCCACCTAAGGACCTTCCACACCGAATTTGGTCCGAATTGGCCCAGTGGTTTCAGAGGACAAGATTAAAGTTTACGCACGCACGCACGGACACACGCAAAAACCATGCCATAAGCTCAGCTGGCTATAACCAGTTGAGCTAAAAAACTACATAACAAAAGGAGAAGATCTATTGAGACTTGTATTCACAACGAACACATTCATTAACAAGGGTGCAGATGTAGAAACTTTGCCAGATCCAGAAGAGATGGCTAAAAGAAAGCCGTTTACTCCACCAGCTACTTTCAGAGACCTAAAGATGTTAAGTAAAGTCCTGTACGGTCCATAATTTCAGTGAAAAGGCAGATAGTTTAGATAAAGTATGGTCTGCTTTAAATTTAAGAATTTCTCGGGTTGTAAGAAATTCGAAGTAGGAAAAAAAGATTCGCATCTGTAACACATGTTCTTTGCAACACAACCATGGCCGTGTTTAAAGAAATGAACTTGGGCATGCCAACTAAGACCACTTAGTCAAAAAATTCATTGCAAGCCATTATTATTATGAAAAAATATAATCTATCCATCCCTTGCTCACTGTTGTTGCATGACCATTTCAGCGTTTTATAGATAATAACATATTTCCAATTAAAACATGAAATGGGCATGGTGTGGTCAAAATTAAAGCATCATGATTTGCATTAATCAGTTTAATTTTAACGGGTGCAGCAGTTCCTGAAAATATTCATCTACTACTATGTATAAGAAGGAGCAGTTAAAAAAAATAAACTGATGCTCTACCATGACTTCCATAATAAGTTAAAAGTTAAATAATGTGCAAAACTTATCAAGATTTTCAACAATCTAGAAATTCACAATGAAGTTTAAAGAGATAAATAGTACATTGAGCAATGAACTTGCTGCGAGAGGCCTAGCCAAATCGTAAAGTCAGAAAAACTTTTCTTTTGCTCTCTGCAGGTAGCCAGATCTATGTATTAAAAATGTAATATGTGAGTTGTTGAATTTGTTTCCATGTTTAACAGCTTCTGAAACTCAAAATGTGAATCTTCTGGAGGCAATAACTTTAAAATTTTGAATTCCCTTATTCTTAATTATTCTTCCTTTTTTCTAGGAAGAAATGGTGACAACAGTAATCTCCTCCAATAAACCCACCAAAGTAAAAGATAATGTCATAAAACAAGATCAGGCAAATTGTATGGTGTCGCTGTGGAGGTAGCTGGCTCAAAAGAACATAAAAGCTGGAGACTTTTAAAGTATAACTAATTGCGTAGTGAGCCAGTGGAATAAGCAGGTGTCATTAAGCACAACAGGTACCACCAGATTGAGTGTATGGATTACAAAAGTTTTTTCATTAATATTCGTTTCAGGAAAATACATCGAAGAAAGACATCTCGATATCGTTGCTAGTTCTGCTTTAACTGTGAAATCAAGAAGAAGTCTCTGGAATCACTGTGAATTGTCACTGAAGCAAAGAGTGAGCAACCTGAGTATATCAGTATTGGCTTCCCTTCATGCTTGTGATGAAGATAATGTATTTGAAATATGCAAATGAGGCGACACTAAAAGCCTTTTTGGCTCTTGAGAAAAGGAATGATTTAATGGAAGATCTTGAACGATTTGAAGATTACCTTCTGGAAGTGAAACTTTTATTGTAACCCATAACAAAAAAGTGAATCAATTGTAAAATAACAAAGACAAACAAATAACAATCCAATCATATTATCATTCTGTTGTCTTAAATGTATTCATTAAAGTTGACAATTTTGGGTGCGCGATAGTCTT